>JALLAY010000331.1:0-16598 GCA_036939635.1 Cyclotella baltica | reverse complement strand
AATACAGTTTAGTACACTACAAGCGATTAACTACTGATTAAGAAACATTTCAACAAGCAAAAGGTTTTGTAATGACTTACTAGAGCGTGCTTGGCTTTGTCTGATAAATAATCAGGGAGTTCATCTGCAATCAGATAGCCTCTTTCCAAGTTGTCTTCAATGTAGAAATTGCTGAGCAAAATTTCACCAACCCGTCCTACAACTTCACAATGACTTGACTTTTCCTCCGCAGAGAAGCACACTACAACAGTTGGAATCATTTCTGACTGTGTGTTTTCAATCACTGCTGTGACATTCGTTACACAAGCCTGCTGCAGTAATTGCTTTCTGCTCTCACGGAACACACAGTCTTTAAAGGCATCATCTCCGTAAGAGCAGTAGACAACATTGCCGTGATCTTCAACAGCTTGCTTCGCTTTCTGACTTGAATCCCTACCAACTCTTCTCTTCATCTCAACAAAAACCACCTCTTGATCTTGTTCTTCAAACTGACCCTCTGGCGCGATAATGGTGGCAATAGCTATGCCGTCTGGCGACAATGCCATCCATGGGTGTTGTTTTCATTGCAAAAGTCCGACCCCAAAACATAGAACCAACAAAAGGTAACTTGGCGATGACGGCATAATGTACTTCTCATTCTTCGACCCCTTCTTCAACTTATGGCGCCCAAACCACGAGTCAATACTCTTCTCCATCGTTTCTACCTGCCAATCATTGTCGTGCTCGTCATACTCTGCTGTCAGATCAAGCAAAGCTCCAACTGTGCCTGTGAAAGCAAACTGACGGAGTGTGAATCAATCCGCAGTCCTCTGACAAACAGCAAGAGGAACACACGTCAATGACAATTCTGCTTCCACTGTTGGCCTTTCTCCAGTAGTTTTCTAGTTGGAAAATAGAAACTTGCCAGTTATACGTAGGCGTCTCTTGTCACATGCTATCCATACGTTTGCATCCTCCTTATCCTTCTTTGCTGTACAGAAGAAGCATAGATCCTTGACCTCAGCCTTCTTGTCAAAAATGTCTCTGACAGAGAATGCATGGAAGGTTCCAAGCTTCCTCAATTTGCCCTTTACCAACAGCAGCTTGTATCCCACGTCTTGGAGGCGCCACCAAATCAGCAGAATTAGAGGAATAATCACTGTCGACAGCTGCCGCAACAGACACAGCATTATTTTGGCGTGGAGGTACCCGAATACCACTCAAATTGGAGATCGTGTTGCTGGCGACTTCACCATTTTCAACCTGGGACTCATGTGAGTATGTAGAGCTTGCTGAGGAGGAGGTGTAGGCGCTAATGGATGAGGGAAGTGCCGTGATTGCAGTTTGGTTCGCTTCGTTTTGTTGTCGACCGTGTGGCGTGTGACATCAGTGGTCGTGGATTGGAAGGCGTCAACGCACTGGCATCAACTCCGCGATGCATCTGTGCCACAACTGACAAAACCAATCACAAAACGCACCGCCAAACGGCAGCTGGGTGGCAGTTGAACCACTAGTGACTACTGATCCTAGTGTGGAATCAGTACGAAAATTTAATTGGGTTGGGATATTGAGTCTCACTGATTTAGTTCAGCACTGAATCCTGATTGTTCTATTCATATTAACTTGACTAACAGTCCAAGGGTCTTTTTCATACAGTGTTTCTGACTTGCAGAGGATACATGCTTCACATAACAGTACTTTGTTGCCAACTGCGCAATCCATATAGTTTCCATCTATACCCTAAAACATGACTTTGTTGCATACATACGTTAATAACATATCACAACATGTTATAGTTTAACACGCTCCACAAATGTTTAGTGATGTTCTTGAATTGGGTGCGATGACATTCCATACTAATCTTATGAACGACGGAACCCTGTGTTCAACTTTGATTTTCATTGAACGGCACGTCGAAAACAGCATAACACCAAAAGCGCATACGTGACATGAAATTTCAATGTTTAACTTCAACACCACATCATAACATTTGTTTTGAGTGAAGAACACACTTAAAAAATGCTTTGACATTTCCAACTGATGTCAAAGCATATTTTTACGCGTGTTCAGAATTCTCTCGTGTTCCACGGAGGACATTTTCATGTTGCAATAGTTTTTTCATGTTCCCTAGAAACTTCATGTCTGCATGTCTGCATGTGCTATAAGGATTACTGCTTAGTGATATTTGAACAAGTCATAACCTTTTTTGAGGAGAATGTTGCACATTGCAAAACAATCGCTGACATCAGTGCAGTTGTGTGCACATGTAAAGCACATGTGAAAGACAACATATCCTAAGAAGTCTGATTTCAATGTAGCCGCCACATTATTATCTAAGTCATTAAATTTAAGGCTACATTGTCCTTTTACTTAAGCTCAATGTTATTGAGTCATGAATTTTGAATCCAAAACATAAATCCGTTGTCATTTTTGTAATTGTTACTACTTTTCTTTTCTCTAGACAAGACATCACCACTCCCAAGCCATCATGGAAAAAAATACAAGAGAAACCATAACCATCAACACAAATACAACAATTTACATGCTGCTCCACCGCCCATCCCCGCCATCAACCCTTTCATTGTCTCACCTCCACCGAAGATATAAGGCATCGATTAACATGCTGCTCCCCCACCTGCCCCCATTGTTGACCCCTTCATTGTCTCACCCCCACCGAAGAAATAGAACACACAATTAACATGCTGCTCCTCTGCTTGCCACCACTGTCAACCCTTCCACTGTCTCACCCCTACCGAAGATGTAGAACACATCAATTAACATGCTGCTCCCTCACCTGTCCCCAAGGTCAACCCCTTCATCATCTCACACCGAAGAAATAGAACACAACAATTAATATGCTGCTCCCCCACCCACCCTCACATCTACAGTGAGTAAAATCAATATTGTTTAATTTAGTAACTTACCAAGTTCTAACAACAGCTCATCTCTACATCCCCTTCTTCAATGACTAACTTCACAAACTCCCTCAGATTCAGCCACCAAAAATGTTTTTATTGATTTAATTAATTCAAACATATATCTAACAACACTTGATCCCGGTTCAAAAGCTCTTAAAATGAGTGAGTCAAAGTTACCGGTGCGTAAATTGATTGTTGTGTGTTTTAAATATCTTCAGTCATCCATTATTAACAATTTTGTTTTGATCAATCAAATAGCTGGCATGCCTCAAGACACATCAAATTTAGAGCCCAAATCTGCCTGTTTGTGTTGATGCCGTTGTCCCCGGCGGAGATGGAAGTGCTTTGAAATGATTTGCATTCTTGTCTTAGTTGGGGGTGTGGGCCGCTTGGTGGAGGTCTCGTGTTTGCGTACTATTTGCTTGCTTAAATATAGTGATTTAAACATAACAAACGTACAATTGAGAATTAGTCAACGAATTAGCATTGATTTTAGTAGCATAATAGCTGTCTTAAATATTCAAAGCATAATCAACACAACTATTGTAATGTCAATTATCTAATTCTGATAACCTAACATTACTTGTCAGCCAACATTTCATATGTTGAATGTGGCCTCTTGCGGCATGTTTTTGTGTGTATTTTATGTTTTTGAGAGATGTGTGAACATGACATGTTCAACATGAACATGTTTAAACACGACATAACCTTACGTGTGTGTTAAACAAATTATCCATCAATTCCTCTAACTCACCAATCCTCATACCCAAATTCCAGAATAAATACAGACTCTAAAAGACCTTCTCAAAGAAGGTAATGGGTGCTATATTCCTGATTAATTGACAAACCTGGTAAAACAAATTACCTAGTGGCAAAGAACTAGTTCAATTATGCATAACTGTAAAAGAGTTTGTCTATGAGGATCAGTTTGGTAATTACACTGTTGGCACCAAGATGCGACTCTTGATTTGTCTTCAATGTGCTTCAAGGTATAAAAGATATTCCTGCTAAGAATGGGTACACTAATCCAGAATTGCATTGATGCAAATGTGTCGGAAATGATAATTTATTAGCCTTGGTTGTGGAATCACAGAGGCAGGATGAAGCAAAAAGTCGAAGTGTGGAGAAAACTACTCCTCATAAGAAGCAGTCGCAGATGAATCTTGGATCCTTTGCAAAGTATTCCGATGAGGTGTTGTACCTTCATAATCGGGCTGAGCTGGTTGTCTTCAAAAACATGCCATTGAAAGATGTTGAGCGCCCTATCATGCGTCACCCTCTGTGAAGTATGCTCATGTCAAATCGAAGTTGGTTGTCTCGGATACCTTGTTTCATCTGATCCCTATTGTCGAAGCCAAAATGAAGGAGGAGATGTTAAACAGTCCAGGAGGGCATTTGATCTTTGATGGATGCATGGTCAATGAAGTTGATTTCGTTGACCTCTTTCTGTCGTACATAAAAGCAAAGACAATTCAAGATCCGGATCAACCCAGTGATAAGACCAAGTTCAATGAAGTTGAGGAGGAAAGATTGTGTTTGATTGCTTAGGCTCTCTTGTCTCCAGTTAGTGAAGAAATGCAAGCCAAAATTATCGCTGGGAATGAAGATGTCTTGGATGATGAGCTTGATTTACCTGAGGAACAAGAACAAGCTGAGCCTATCTTGTTTAATGCAGTAGCACATCTAAACTTGTTTATGTCTACGCTTAAACTTAAATACTACAGCAAAAAATAGCTTCATTAAGTCGGATGGAAATGATAGTGCATCTGTGAATATAGGAGAATTGCAAGGCTTAGCACCCTTAAGACAAGTATCTCCTGCAAGAAGCACAACCTTTCTCTTGTTGCAAATGAAATGATCAAAGAAACCAAGGAGATTGATGAAATTGTTGACAAGATTCTTGAATGCAATGCGTGTGTGCGGAATTCTATTGTTGCTACTACTGCACTAAGCCTAAGCAATGTAGCTGGTGCAGCAAAAAATAAGAAATAAGAAAATATTACAGCAAAGGGTGGATCAACTCATCAATGGCTTGGTGCAGCAGTTATGATGAAACACCATTCAAAGCTAGTTCCATTTTACAAAGAAATGGGTACCACAGATAGCACAATTTCACGACTTCAAACCCTTAACCCAAACTCCATTATTGAATAAAGTCTCCAAGCATCAAGGCTACATGAGTGAAATCAGAGCTACCTCTGAGCTCTCTCAAACTCTCAATGCCACTCTATGTGATTGCATTATGACAAGAATTGAGACTCTAGCAGAAGAGGTTTACAATAGATGGGAGAAAGCTGGTAACAAATTCAGCATTGTATGTTTAAGGATGATTACTTAAAGCCCGTTAATAATTTATCTACCAATCCAGCCTTTGAAACAGATGTGTACAAGATTCAAGGTGGAGTCCAAGAAGAGAATACTATGACCCAAGCTGAAAAGACAGCTTGTGAAAGTCTTTTCTTGGAAAATTCCAATCCTGGAAATTATGATAAAGATGACTCTGATTCTGATCCCAATGATTATGATGATGATAGCAGTGACAGTAGCAGCAGCAGTAGTAGTGGAAGTGATGATAGTAGTCAGACCAATAGCAGTAAGAGCAACAAAGATAACATTAGTCTTATGTCTTAATGCTGTGAAGAAGCCAAATAAATCCATAAAAAGTTGTCTTGTTCGAGAGCGAGAGAGAAGGGACAGCTTGCGGTATCAAAGAGTAAATATCAATACTATGTCTATCAAGGGGGCTGCTGCAATTGTAATTACAAAGCAGTTGCTGGAGATTTTTTAACGTTTATGAATAAATTCAATAAAGGCAGTAAATGGGGTCCGTGAATGCCCTTATTGTCAGCTCGTACAAAATTTCTACGTAGCTTATATACAGATACCTGACGAAGAATTTGTACCGAAGAGAAGGTATCATTGAGTTGCTCATGCCAATCTCCACAATCACCAACAACAAAAGATCATCTATAAACCAAAAAACATGTCCTATTCAGTCAACACACTTTTTAAAAGAGGGCTCACGTCTGATCTGTGCATAAATATGTTGTGTTATATCATCAACGCGCACTAAAATCATGTCACGCTTAAACATGTCATGTTCACACATCCTTCAAAAACTTAACATGCGCACAAAAACTTGTCGCAACACGCACAACAGCATGTGACAACAGCATGTGACACAGAGAAATACATGGGCCAATACGCCACACACAACATGTAAAATGCTCGCAGACAAGTAATGTTAGTTCATTAGACACTAGATATTTGGCATGACAATTGTTGTGTTGATTACACTTTGATTTTATTAATTAAGACAGCTATTATGCTACTAAAATTGACGCTAATTCATTGACTAATTTTCAATTGTTCGTATGTTATGTTTAATTCACTACATTTAAGCAAGCAAACAGTACACAAACACAAGACCTCCGCTAATTGGCCTACAACAACCAACCAACTCACCAAAAGTATCAATGGCTGGGCAATTGTCTCGAGAAGGAGTTGTGATGTTGCAGCTGCCTCAGATGCTGAGTGGGGCTGCAAGTAATTCCAGTTGGCGTGATGCGGCAACCAACTAGCTAATTGAAACAATCAGATGTGTTAATGGCAGGATGAATTGGGGCTCTGAAATCTGGTATGGCGTCATGGGGCTGCCAACAATCTAATTGAACAAAAAAATTGATATTGGAAGGATCCATATCCAATCTCCATCGCCTCCCGCCTCAAATTGATAGCCAGTACCACCCTACCTTTGCCATTTCATTCTTTCCTAACCACTCTGAGCCTTGGGCATCAAGGATATCAATTGGCCATAACATGGGAGTTACAATTTGCAAATTATTTCAAGAATGAATCAAGATGATGAAGATTTTTCGATTCTCAGTATTCTTCGCTGTCAACGTCAAGATACCTCAGTTGAAGTACGCTCAAATTGTGGGCCCTCTTTCACAACAGTGATGCCAACATCAGTGACCAGCTCTCATTGTCATCGAATCATTGCACTCTTGTTTGATTTCTAAATGTGACATTTTGGAAGAAGTCAACAGGCATGAATGAAGTCAGTGTTTGTATTGTAGGAATGGGGACGGAGAAATGAAAATTATAACAACAATGACATCAAAAGTAGCAAAAAATAACCGACAAGAGGCTGACATCAACGACGCAATTGAACATTCATTTTTCATCCTCTCTATCATCTCCCAATTCAACAACTAATCTCATAATCGGATTCAACAAAGGACGTCAATTCCTATCCAAACCAACACAAACCACACCACCATCCTACACCTACACAGGAATAGTGCCCTTCTTTTCCAGCAGCAGTGTTTCTAAACGATTGAGGTTGTAATATGGAATATTTTTGTCGCAGGGGGTTCCTATTATTTAGAGGTGAAATAATCAGTCTGAGTGGAAATTGTTTTGCATGTCAATAAATCTAGTATCAGATTAATAAGTACTATAGAGATGTCTTTTGGTCCATTTCTAAAGATTAATTTACAAGTAAATGTGAGTCCATGTGTCAAATACAATTGGACAAAATTTATAAGAAACACACAAAGCACCATATGAATTATCCCGATCTCCTCTCGCCAATAGATCATCAAAAGAGAGAGTGTTAAAATCACTACTATAGTACTCACATGAACACAAAAGCTCTCTTAAATATAAACTTAAATATATATCCTTCTTAGACATTTATTATTGAACACTTGTTCAATCACATTTCATATTATTGAGATTGTGTTCAATCATTTCAGAGATGATCAAAAGTGTGTTTAATCACATTTGACTAGGGAGATGGATGGATGTGAGATGTCCATTTCAGTGCATCCCTTTACCATCCTGCTCCAACATGAATTTGCCTGAACTCAATTGATGCATTTCTGCTTGCCACTAGGACTTTTGTCAAACTCATTTCACTTGAAATATGCAATCTCAACACAACTTCCAACTTTAGTTTTCACTAATGCAACTGTTTGGGGCAAAATAGCATCCCATCACTGCCCTTAATACTCATCTCTTCGATCCAAAATCTAGGATCACAAAGCACCAGATGCAGTCTAAAAGTTAGTTAGTACTTCTCCATAATTAAACAAATAATGTGTTCATGTTTCATGTTACTCTATCACTAAGGTCGTCAAAGCTTAGTCAAATCCTTCACCTTTTCCCACTTAAACTCATCCTCCTCTCTTCCAAAATGCCCATAAGCAGAAGTCTTTCTCATAACTGGTTTCCTCAAGTCCAGATCTCTCACAATACATCCGGGCCTCAAGTCAAAGTTGTTTTCTACCAGTTTGACCAAATCACTTTCCCCTTTACCATTCTTTTTAGTACAAGTTCCATAAGTGTCAACATTAATAGCAATCGGTGGAATCAAACCAATAGCATAAGAAATCTGGACACAGCACCGATGACAGTATCCATTCGATACTAGAGATTTCGCAATCCATCGAGCAGCATAGGCACCACTACGATCAACCTTAGTTGCATCTTTACCACTAAGAGCTCCTCCACCATACGATCCCCACCCACCATAGTTGTCAACTCCAGGTTTGCGTCCAGTTAGCCCCGCATCCGAATGAGGACCCCCAATAACAAAACGCGCCGACGGATTAAAATGATACAATGTATTATCATCCAAATACTTCGCCGGAACCACAGGCTGCACAACATGCTCCAACAAATCCGCCGCAATCTTATCATTACTCACTTCCTCCGAATGTTGAGCCGAAATAACAATAGAATGCACTCTCTTGGGCGTGGGAATCCCCTGAGCCGACATGGTGTACTCCACAGTCACCTGAGCCTTTCCATCCGGACGGATCCAATCCAAAGTCCCCTCCTTCCTAACCGCAGCAAGCCTCGCGCTTAATTTAGTAGCCAGCACATGACTCAGAGGCATCAACTCCGGAGTTTCCTCACAGGCATACCCAAACACCGTCGAGCTATCCCCCGCCCCCATATCTTCCACTTTCGTACTGTCGACACACTGCGCAATATCTGGACTTTGCTCCTCCAAAGCCACAATGACATTGCACGTTTTATAATCGAGGCCTTTGGCGGGATCATCGTACCCCGCATCCCTCACGGCGTCACGAATGACTTGTTCGTAATTGATGGAGGCGGAGGTTGTGATTTCTCCAAAGATGATGACGACGCCAGTTTTACATATTGTCTCGCACGCGACGCGAGAGGAGGGGTCGAGGGTGAGACAGGCGTCTACTACGGCGTCGGAGATGGTGTCGCATAGTTTGTCGGGGTGGGATTCGGTGACTCCCTCGGAGGTGAAGAGGAAGGTGTCGGCGGGGGTGCCGGAGGGAGAGGTGGTGGAGGCGGGTGGGGAGGGTGGGGTGTTGGCGTCGGTCATTGTGGCGTCGGTGACGCCTTGGTTGGGGGGGTCGGTGGCGGATGCGGAGGGGGTTTCTACGCTTCCGGTTGTGGACATGGTGGTGATGGTTTGGCTCTTCGGTGACGGGTTGATGTGGTTATGTTGTGGTTGGGGCTCGGTGGGTGTGGTTTGGGTCGGCCGGGTGGTCTGTGGATTTTAGATCTTTTTTACCTTTTCGTAAATTCTTCATCACATGGATGAACACATAGGATGAACACTTGATTTTGGACAAATATTGTTTGACACTCATAGGTAATTTGAAAAATCGCTCCACTTTTGGGACACCGCCAGTTCATCTTACCTTTAAAATATTTAGTTCCTAATTATTTTATCCTTTGTAAATATATATATTATAGGTACTAACCCATCAGCTCGCCGTCGCCAACGGGCTGCCATTACTGCCATCCGTCCATCAACAACGTCAACAACTAACAACCGACAGTAACTATCACGCGTAGACCGTAAGCTAGCCCACCACTTATTCTTTGGCATCAGCTGCTACGACTAACATGAGCCGCGTAATTGTAATGAAGAATTCCGGTTTGGTGAGCCTATTCACCAAAATACGAGGTCAGATTAGAATTTGACACGCATGATGTTTCCTCTGAGCTCTGAGTAATAATTCAGCCCTAATTTTGCCTAATTTCATCATTTTACAGACGAAAACACAACGGCAGCTGAATTCGTCTACTACAGCAAACGCATCATGCGACTCCTCGTCGAAGAAACAATCGCAGCACTCCCTACAAAACCACAAACAGTCAACACTCCCACGAATGTAAGCTACGAAGGCCAACTTTCAATTATTGAAACAAACCCCGAAAAAGTCTGCTTCGTATCAATAATCCGTGCAGGGGATGCTTTGTTAGAATCATTCCGTGAACTATTTCCAGGTGCAACTGTGGGTAAAATGTGGATTCAAAGGAATGAATCGTCTGTGGAGAAAGAGGCTATCCACAGCTGTACAAAATTACCTACTGGAATTAATGAAATGGAAGCTGTCATTCTGTGCGATCCCATGTTGGCAACAGGTGGATCGAGCACAGCAGCATTGAATACTCTGGTGAATGAGTATGGGGTCATGCCTAATAGAATTGTGTTTGCAAATGTAATTTCTTGTCCAGAAGGACTGGATGCTTTGGCTGCGGCGTATCCTGATGTTCGTATTGTCACTGCATGGGTAGATGAGGGTTTGAATAAGGATAAATTCATTTTGCCTGGTTTGGGAGATTATGGGGATAGATTTTTCAATACAGTTCCATGAGGGAGTCGTGATGAGAAATGAACTTATACTCGCAACTGGCTTGTATTATTTTAACAGCACGTAGACATTTAATAAATATCTAAAAGCATTCATTGAACGAATTTGTTTCAGTTAAGTATTATTCTTTGGGACTTTCATTTCCATGTATCCAGGTTTTCCAGGTGACTTGCAATATCCTCGAAATTGCTCGGGTTGAAACTTTCCTCCTCTTTCTTTTTGCAGTTCATCTTCATTACTCAAATTTATTTTCGGTCGCCCCCATTTATTAGTCTCCAAATCCTCTCTTATCTTAAACCATGCACCGTGAAACTTTCTGCACAGGCGTTCCTGGATTCTATCACCATTTTGAGGATGACATTCCCAAGGTTTTTGGCACAGAGTGAAATGTGTTGTCACGACCTTAATACGTTAAACGCGGGATTAGTGTACAAGATTATTACGGGGAACGAAATATAAACTCAGACTTATATTTCAAATCGTGAGACACTCACATCTTCAAAATCACGGGAACGGCAATCTTCACATTCATCATTTTTGTCTGGTCGATTGTATCCATCTCTGCAGTGACCACTAACTATGTCATTCTTGGTAGGTAGATCACGCGGATTGTCAGCCATATTATTGTAAACACAGTGATTCAACTCAACTCCAGTACCAGGATGAAAATGATCATAGAAATAAGGAATGATTCCTTGAAACGTCATTGAGCCATAAAAGGGACCAAACCCAAGGCCACCCCATCCACCATTCGATCGAAAGTCCCCCAGTCTAATAATGGAAGCAAACTCAGCAAATGCCAAAACCGAGGGACGGAGCACAAGAAATCCTCCCTGAACTCCAACATGTTTCATTCCTTTATGTGCCATGTTGTAATCTCTGGTGAAGAAGGCATCAATTTGTTTGTTGAAAGTATCTTCAGTGAAGGAATTTATAGGATCGCCAAAAGCAACGTCCACGCCCCCATTACCTCCATCCTTCGGCACACCATCAATCATGATATCAAACAAAGAGTCCATTGGTTTCAATACAATTGTATCCAGATCTAAGTGAACTACAGCTGGGTGATCAATAAGATTGTACGCATGAAGCTTCACGAATTCTTTCTCCCCGCAACATCCATTATTTGGGACTTTCTCTCTCAGATATTGCCCTTCAATCTTATTTAATGAGACCGGTACATCACGAATCAATATTTTATACCCCAGTGGCTCCAACGTAGGACGGGCACAGTGTTCAGCATCTGGATGCACAAGGGCATACATTTTATAATCGTATTTACTCCCACTTTCAGGATTCCTAATTGAGGTTAGGTGAATAGAGTGCTGCAGCACAGCTGCTCCGTCAGTGATACCCGCGCCGAAATCACCCCTGCCATCCCCTTTTGGACATCCAGAAACTGTCACGGCATAACCAATGGTTGCCTTGGCATTGTAGGCGCTATATTCACTTCCATGGCGAACATGTCCAGTGAGTCCCAAGACATGTATGTTACCGTGTTGAAATGCTTCCTCGAGTCCATCACTTTCCTGTGAAGCCGCGAAGAAGAAATAATACCCAAGTGCAAGAACTGATACCGACGCCACGAGGAACAAGAGTAGTAACGAGTTGGTAGACAGGCGAGGTTGGCTCTGTTTCGCACCGCGACGTGAATTGATGTTCATTGGTTGGTTACTGCTGATCATTGTCGTCGTCGGTCGTCGTGGGGCGACGGGGCGACGTTATAGAGTGTGTCGGCTGTGCCCGGTGCCCGCCCTGTGCCCCGCCCGTGCCTATCCTAGGCTCACTGTGTCCTATTTTCGGGTCACTGCTCACTTGGTACGCGACCCCGTAGAAAGATCGCTCAGAGCCCGCCCAGAGGTGCCCCCGCCCTGCCAAAAAAGCAAAGCGCACACAAGACACAAAAACAACAGCTCTCAGATTTCCGTTTCTACTTTTATCAATTTCATTTTTGGCTCGCACCTCTTCTTCAGTCTGTGTCCCTTCGTCCCTTTGATACTGATCCAACACAATGTCATCTAATGGAATAGCCCGAGGTCGTCTCGCAGAGGTCAGTCTATGTTATTCTCGGGCTTTGAGTTTCGCTGTGTACTGGCAATGGCGTTGTTTAATTCTTTTCTTCATTGGCTTGTCTTGATTTGCTGTGTGGAATGCTTTTGAACCTGATTTTTTTTGCCAGGGGCAATATTACGAATATTATTTATTTCTTCTCACTAAAAGGAACGCAAAAGCTGGCGCCGCGACCACCCATACGGTTTCTACGCACGCCCTGTCAATCGGGGGGACGGATCGTCCAACCTCATGGTCTGGGAAACTGGCATCCCAGGGAAAGAGGGCACAGACTGGGAGGGCGGCATCTACAAAGTCATGCTAGAATTTTCCGATGAGTACCCCTCCAAACCCCCCAAGTGTAAATTTGTTCCTCCCCTTTTCCATCCTAATGTGTATCCCTCTGGGACTATCTGTCTTAGCATCCTTAACGAGGAGGAGGGGTGGCGTCCGGCGATTTCGGTGAAGCAAATGTTGATGGGGATTCAGGATTTGTTGGACTCTCCCAATCCTAACAGTCCTGCCCAGGTGAGAAGCAAATAAATAAATGAGTGTGGCTTAAGTTTTGATTCCCAGCGTTTGATTCTAAATTGTCATCACATTTTCCCCCGTCCTGGTGGTTAGTCGGATGCATACAATCTTTTTGTGAACAATAAGGCTGAGTACAGGAGGAGGGTCAAGGCTGAGGCGAGGAAGAATACACCAAGCTCCTAGATGTTGTCTGTCGTTAGTTGGGAAAATAATGAGATACGTTGATTGATAGTCAAAGGGTTCGGTAGAATGTTGATGCTTGCTTTGTGGAATTTCGAGGAAAGTTAGGATCAGCTGTTTTCATTTTTATTTTGGAGCATGAGGTTGAGGTGGGCTAGTGGGGAGTGCAGAAATGTTAGTCTGCTTGTTTATAATATTTAGTCTTTAATTTCATGTGCAGTTGTTGGATGGCAACATAGGTAGTACTAGCCCAGTAATCATCAATTTTCAGTTGCTGCAAGTGAAGAGAATGTGATTATTGTAAAAGAGGTAGGATGCCGCCTAAACTAACTAATTTTGTTCCACTCATGTACGAGGAATGAATTGATGTTGTTCATCATATGTTCCATTTTTATTCATCAAGTTCAACTAAATTATGTTTACAGTGCTTTAGATATTACAGATGACCTACTTAATAAGCAATGTTCTTTTACCCCAATACCCCCTGCCTCCCTAATTTCGCTCTGTTCACCAGGATCCACTCTCACTCTCATCACTAATGGGCACCATCTCCGGACTCTTGTCAAAGGGGGTAGGTGCCCTTTTTTTATTCAGCGTATTCCTATTCCCAAGCTTGCTATCCGCCATGTAAACCCCTCCTGAATTACGAACAATAGAACTCATTTCAGAGTTCACCGTAGACGAGGCTACGCTCTCAACTCCATCATTGGAGGGACGGCACGATTCTTCTTCTTCGGAGAACATGGAGCCCATGTCTGACCCTTCCACTTCGATACAATCGTCGTCAGCGTCGGACCTTTCTTCTTCCTCCTCCTCCTCTTCTTCCTCACTTGCCTCCTCTTCTTCTTCATAGTAGCTCTTGTCAGGCTCAAAGTAGCGTACACCCCCACCATAGACACCTCTTTTAACGGAGGTAGTACTCTTACTTTTCTCCTCCTCCATGCTCATGGTACTCGCTCCATTGGTGATTTGAAGCAATCCTCCACTCTTGCTGCTAGAGGAATTTGAACTGTGGGTACTTGGAGCATCCATTAGCATCAACAACCCACTGCCATTGCCAGCGGCTTGCTCAGCCAAGAACCTGGCCGCGTACGAGGTGTACCCACATCTGATGGAACGACCCAAAGATGTGTGAGCAGTGTCTTTAGATGTAACAGAACCCTGACTTTCTTTTCTCTTGATGTCGGCATAGTGATCTGATTCGTCCTTGATGGTTTTGTACATAATGAGTACTAGTTTACCCTTGCGGTAGCGTTGCTTCTTTTTAGTGGGGCCAACCTGTACAAAACAACCAAGGGTTGAGATATTAAGTTTCAGGCAAAGTAAAAAATATTTTGAAACAAAAGTAGCTCACCTTTACAACCTCATGAGCCCTCTTCAACAACTTCATCCACTCTTTTTCTTGCCCCTTTTCCATCCTTGCATATCCTCTCCTAGCCATGTAGCTCACTGCATCCTCTAACTCATGGAAGTAAATCCTCTGATCCAGATCTTCCCTGACAAAAAAGTTGGCAGTTTTATAACCTGATGATATGGTGGCTATGCGTATGCGTTTTTGTTCTCCAGACAAGTCTGATTCATAGGGGGAGTAATCGGGGGATAGCTGACGGTAGCGATGTAACATGTCATGATCAATTTCACTTTCATCGGTAATGTTTTTGGGATCTACCCATTGGACATTGCGGTACTTCCTGGCACCTTGTGATGGGTTCGAGGGGGAAGGGCGGGCAGTTGGTTCTTCACCCGGGGGATCACGACCATTGCCTCTACAAGTTTCGGAGGGGTCGATCCCCCGTGGTTGGGAGCCGTGGACAACAAGTGCAAAGTTGTTATTCGGCACAGAGTAGTTGTTGTAAGAATTTGTGGGTACACTGACCAATTCAGTACAGCCAGCTTGTGGATTAGAAGGCAGGGCCCATTGAGATTTGGGTGAATTTGCACTCGGAACCATCTGACCAGAGTTCTGGGCCGAATCAGTTCCCTTTCCCTTGTGCACGTAATATGAAGACATTGTGGCTTCCTTGGGAGGCAGTGCCACAGGCTTCGGAGGCAATGCGACGGGCTTGATAACATCTCTCCTTCTGACGCTTTTCTTACTGGATCTACTGTACACGCTGCCTCCAGAGCTTTTTACGGAGTCACGAACTGGCATAAAGTCTAGATTAAGTTTGTTCCCTCGTTTGGAGCTGGTTTCATAGCTGCTGTTAAAACTGCCTTCGGTGCATTCAGACTTTTGGCTGACCGAATTACCACTTGCAACCGAGGGATTAGTCACAAGAGTAGATGCAATGGAGGCCTCGTCGCCCTGTGGAATAACCTCGTCCCCCGACAACTGTTGATCAGCCTCCTTTGTCGAAAATTGCGGATAAACCTCCTTCGTTGAAACCACATCTTCATCGACAATGGGCATTTTGTCCCCGTCGTGAACGTCACATACGGGCATCGGTGTCATGACGGACGATGACGCCTCTGAGTAGTGCACGCTGTTGCTGCTTCGACTGGATTTGTCAAGGAGCAAGGGAGGCGATGAGGATTCATCGTTGGAGGCGTAGCCAGCTTCTTGCATGATTTCACCAAGGTGGATTGTGTTTTCGTCGTCGTTACAGCTCATTATTCTTGGATTTTTTCGATTGAAGCAAGCTTAAAGCTGGGAGGTTGATTATGTATTAATTATGATTCTAATTCGTTGGCAGCTCGTTATTCAATGAGATTAAATACCCCCCGTAGGCGTAAGTGTGAGAACAGTTAATAAAGTGGCCGCTCGTGTCAGATACGTGGGAAGGAACGGTGCGTGAACAGGATGATAAAATACGATAGATAATGGACACGATTGAGACAGATTGAGATTTTTTGGTTGTGTTGCAAGCCCCGTTTTCATTCGGTATTCCTCCACCCTCGTTGTTGCAACGCTGGCTTGTTGCAGTGTATGGTAAGCTCCCTTGTTGCCGTTGCGTCTTGTGTGTGGTGTGGTGTGATCTCGTGTGATTGATTCTGGTCTTTTTATTTTTTATCCTTACTTCGTGTTTCTGATCTTTGTGTGCTGTGGGCTGTACTGCATCTCTAAATTCGATAACAACAATGACCTGTTTGGAATGATTATTTGCTGGGGGCTTATCCATTACAATATATTGATATTGCCCCAATTTAGCGGAAATCCCTTTCGGGAGTCTCAGGGGCTGTACTGATGACGATTACCTTTATTCCATATAATTTTCGGGGAGATTGGGGATATACCTACCGTAGACTGCGGTGTATAAGCAACAAATTTTACATAGGAATTAATATAAAT
>JALLAY010000330.1:0-16678 GCA_036939635.1 Cyclotella baltica | reverse complement strand
CTTGGGACACGAGAGTCCATGACAAATGGCACAGACCTGTGGCAAATGCCACAGCCCTGTGGCATATAACTGACCTCCCTCAACACGAGCTGGTCTAGATGACGAGGATGTAAACAAAGGGAGTAGAAATATTGCAAGATCTGTTGAAATATAACTTGCTTGCTGAGGCAAACACCATCTCACATGCAGTGTCAGAAGCAAAGAGAAAAGATCTGAATTGGATTCTAACCTATCACCAGACATATTTTTGTCCACATCTATCAAGACACAGTGAGAGAATCTGCCAATGTCTAAGTTGTGGGTTTCATTGTGACAAGGAACCAGTCAATTGCCATTTCCGCAAAGAGGGACGTCATACTGCACCATGTCGTGATTGCGAGAAAGCTTTTGAAATCTTTCGTGAGCTCATTCAACTTGCCCAGGAAACCCAACAGTTACCACACATCATCAACAATGTGATAAAGAAACAGCAGTATAAGGAGCTAGAACTCGAATTACAGAAGTGTAGAACTAACCTTATTCAGTGGAGGTCACATCTAGCACGTAAGCATCACGAGTCTGCTTACAGCCGTGACCAAGTAATTAACATCAAAGAAGACGAGGCAGTGGTCACTTCAGACTTCAAGATGAAAATACTTCCAACTCGATTGAAGGAGACAAAGGAAGAGTTCTTTGGAAAAAGAGGCACCGCATGCTTGGGTTTTATGGTGAAATCAAATGTAGAACAAAAGACGGATGAGGTAGATGCCCACGTCTACTTATTCTTTTGCGACGACACTACACAGGATTCAAACTTTATCCTCTGTGCCAAACACTATCTCTACACAACGATACTGCCCGGCTTGTTTCCTGAAATGAATCCAATCAAGGTTCGTTTTGAATCAGATGGGGCAGGTTCCTTTAACAGTAACTTGATCAAATGCGCAATCGATAGGTGGAACGTGTGGACTAACGGGAAAGTAGAAGAGATACAAATTAGAATTTTGGTCAATGGCGATGGCAAGTCATCATTGGATGCACTGTTTGGTAAATTAGGACAGAATCTAAAGGATTCTGTTGTTAGTGGGCAGGGGGATATAGTTGATGCAGTGTCTTGCCAGAGGGCCTACTACGCCGGGTCTGGTATCATTAGTTGTGATGCTTTTGTGTTGGAACTAAATAGAACAAGTCAAGATCTCAAGGTAGGCAAATCAATTCCAGGGCTCAGAGATCTCTATCAGTTAAAACTGAATCGAGCAGAAAAGAAAGTCACAGGCTTTCAATGTAGTGGATACGGGAACGGAAAGGATATCGAGTTGAGTAAGCCCATTGGTTCATTTGATGGTGGAATCCCACATGCTCCTCAGTATACGATTCATACTGGACAAAATGAACAGAGCAATGAAACATCACACCATTCTACCAAAACTCACCAGAGTAGAGTCCAACATGAACACAAGTCCAAAAGACAAGCAGCAAATGATAAAAAAGTTGATGAATGGCAAACTCATGTAGCTAAAGCCAGAGAAAAAGGGTTGTACTACTGTGATGTCTTGCAAGATATAACTTTGCGACCTTGCAGGTTTGCTGCAAGAACACAGCAAGCACTTGACAACCACATTTCCCAGGGTGTCCATAACTATCCAAAGGACAACTTGACGGATTTTTCAGTTCGTTGTGCTGCTATGGAAAATGGAGTGCTTGCGGTTGGTTCTAGACCAAATCGCAGCGAAGACTTTGTTCAAAGTAGAAGAGACGGTTCCATCAACATTGATGGCAATGGAACAATGAGCGCTGATGATGAACCATTCAAGCCTGGATGCTACCTGAAATGGCAGCAGCAACCACCAAAGCCATACAACCAAATATTAAGGAGGGAGCTGATTCGTATGTTCAATGATGGAGAAACTGAATCTGGAGCGAACAAGAAAGGAAAGACCAAGTATACTGTCAAAGCTGCACAAAATGAATTGCAGGATATGCGTACGGAGGCTGGACTTCTGATGCTTGGATATACGTCAGATAATGGGCCAGTGCCTTCCATTACTCAAATCAAGTCGTTTTGGTCCCGATACAAGGCTTCTCAGAAGCAAAGCAATGAGTGGGTTGATGATGCGCTGAATGCAGATGTTATTCAGGATATTGATAACATTGATTCCGATGTAAATTCTGATCCTTCAACTGTACATGAGCCGCGACCTTTGGACAGCAACAACAATGATAGTGATGCAGCTATTGATTCTGCAGCTCCAAAACAGCCTCAAGCAGCAAAACGAAAGAGAGCAAAGCAGAAAGAAAAATCAAGTGGGGGGAAATTATCGGGTAAGACCTTTGTACTAGATGGGGAATTCCACACACTCCGTGGTGAGTCTGAGTCAAAAGATACAGCAGCAATCAAAGTTGAAAGTCTTATCGAAGAGCATGGGGGCAGGGTCCTCAAAAGGCTATCAAAGACTGTTGGTAAGAAATATCACATCATAATGTTTACGACTCTTGGCCACTTGCGACATCTCACTCCGTGCAATCTTTACTTGGGGCAGATCATGTCGTAACAGGCAAAAACAGCTCTAGACAACAGAATCAAATAAGTAAGAAAAAAGGTTGCAAGGCAACCGTAATGACCTACAACAGTCTACTTCGATTACTTGATAATAAAGAAGTCGAAATATCCGAACCACTTGCTTGTATCGAGGAAGTTGATGATGATACCCAAGAAATCGAAATATCCGAACCACTTTGTATCGAGGAGGTTGATGATGGATTTGAAGTAAGTCCAAAAGGAAACAGAGCGGCAAATGAGAATACACAAGCTGACAATGTGGAATTGAGTGATGTTAACAAACAACTCTTTGCAAACACAGAATAGGCAGTTGGTACAAACATATTACAGAGAGCAATGTGATTTTATGTGTTTGTGGGTGCAAATATTATTCAACGTATTAGTAAACTATAGTAACAGCACAAATCATATCATGAGTTATACCAAATCACGTACCTAAAGTACCCAGTTTCGTTGTTGCATGTTTGTTAGTGTATATTGTTGCCTGAGATGATTGATATTTTGCTGTGGAATTAATGATCGCACTCAGTTTTATGTTGTATATACAAACCAAGCTGCAGATGTCGTTGCAAACAGCAAGCGGTTTATGAGCATCGGATGGAGGTACAAGGGGAGAGATAATGGTGGATGAAATGGGAGGTCCAAGGTATGAAACTGACCAAATTCGCAGGGCGCCGCACCTCCCTTCGGTCGGTTCCGCGCCCTGCGGGCGGACGGATTTTTTAACAATCGCCGCATTCACAATCATTCCTTGACGTCCTTTGATTCACGAATCTTGCCATTTTTCTCTTCTCTGGCATGATGTACATGAGAGACTTGAAGTTCCTGATCGCAAAAATGTCTCGAACGCAAGCGAGCGTGATTCGAATCTTCACCACGTCAGCAATGAGATCGTGGATCAAAAAATGCACACAAACTTAAGTTTGGCGGTTCGATTCGCTCATCGGAATTCAACACTTCCTCTCTTTTATAAATTTATATTTTTGACGTGATGAAACGACCGGACCAACCAACCAACCAACCAACCAACGGACACCAAGCGCCCCGGTGTAAATATCGATACAACTAAGATTTTAAAAAATCTTGATAGTTATTTTTCACATCGTCGGTCGCCCTGGTGTTGGCAAATTCCGGTCGGTGGTTCAGTGGGATGGGAGTGTTCGATGGATCCAAAAGGAGCACCTGAGTTGAAGGAAACAAGAAGCTCTATAAAATCTAAATAAAATGGAAATGAAGGCAACTTCTTATTTATACATTTACATCTATAAATAGTATGATCAAACTAAGGGCATCTGGGCAGAACACACTGATGACAATTTATGTGCCCATAGCCCTTAGTAAGCCAGAGGTCTTACCGCCCCAGTAGGCAGCTCGACATAAGCTACCACGTGCACTCTGGAACTAGCCCTGAAGAGCAGGGCATGCGAGTGCTCCCTGTTTTTTTCGACATATGGCTGCCCCAGGGCAGGTCGTAACAGGTCTAGCCGGACGTGGTTGATCAAGGTTTATTGTTGTGTCTCATGGTTGTTCGTGTGTTGTGTGTTGTGAGCTCTCGTGTCATGAGCGGTGGGTTCTGTTGGCGGTGGCGGTGGCGGTGGCGACGCAGTTTAGGAGATCGGGTTAGGTAATGACCAGCACACGATCGTTTTGAGGGAGTAGACGACGGATGCACAATTGCTGTTGCTATGAAGTAAGGCTGGTCTGGTCTTCATTTCTTGCCTCCCATCCATCGTTTAGGGCTCATCGTTTCATTTGAATTGATGATGTAGAGCGCTTGAAAATTGGTCGGCGTTTTATTTGTTCTAAGGAAATAGCAAGGGAATTTATCATGATAAAAAAGTGGGCAAAACTTTTAAATTTTCTAATAATTACACCCTAATTTCCGTTTCGTTCCAAAAAGGGCCTATTTATCACGATCGTAAAAAAAATCCGCTCTTAACTATGCAAAAGAAAGGTGGTCGGACCTAAAGATCACAAATAAAGGATATGTTTTTTCTACACTCCTGTACGAATCAAATAATATGTTAGCCATGATTAGTTTCCAGTATTCTTTGCTTCACTAATTAAGCTTCTTTTATATTCTTGTTGTCTCGTTGTAATAACTACATTTCTCTACAAACATCTTTCACGGCAAAGCAATGGCAACATAGCCTCCAAACCCAACTCATCCTGGGGCCATGTTTCATTTACTTTCACATTTACAATACTGTCATCAGGACAAGTAAGATCCATCTCAATGAACTTCCCCGTCACTGTGTTTAGTGTGCCCTCGGCAGTTGCATGGTTGCAATCATCACAATACCACCACTTGTCATTGGGACCCTTCCAAGGAGGAAAGGGGACACAACTCATTACACTGCAGCTGGGACACGGATTGGTCTCTCCGTCGCCCGTGAAGAGAAACACACAAGATGTAATAATGCCTGCCGCGCTAATTATTAGTCCAAAGAATCGAAAAAAGAACAGCTTTACTCTGTGCACACATCGTCTGTCGTCTCCAAAGAATCGTGGTGATACCATTTGGATGGTGCTGAGACCACATAGAAAACCGTAGATCATTCCTCCCAGGTGAGTAAAGTTGTCCACGAACGGTGTTAATCCTAGGAGGCAGTTGAGGATGATATCTATAAGGAGAACAATCAACACTCGTGCATGACTCATTCTGGCTCCACGTTCATTGACGAATTCGTTAAAGAGTAGGTTCCAGTTCATGACTATGTCTATAGAAATGCAAAACACAATTGTTAGAAATCACATCATGTTAAATAAATACATCAAAACATACTCATTGGCGCAGGCACTACACTCACCAGAAATACAAGCTCCAATAAGCCCAAATATCCCCCCACTCGTCCCAACTGTAATATACTGCGGTAAGAAAATAGCACTCAAAATTGTCCCTCCAATAGCCGGCACCACAAAAGTCATTGCCGCCTGAAAATGCCCGTGTATCAACTCAATCGCCTTTCCCACATACCACAAGGCAAACATATTAAGTATATAATGTATAAGCCCCGCATGCAGTACCATGGGAGAAACCAACCTCCAGTACTCATTCTCGTATACAATGAGGTAAGAGTCCTTGGCACCCAACCTCAACAACGTTTCAGCCGAAGGACCAATCATGGGATTCACCGACAAGGGTTCAAATTGCCAACCATTCACGAACCAGCTAGCAAACATCATGGCGGTACACATACTAACCACAAAGTACGTAAAAAACGGTCTATTGTTCCCCGCATTCTTCTTCGTTTCAAACTCTCCCCAAGTCAAGTACGGTTTGGAATGCATACGTCTCCACGCCGCGTCTTCGGCCCATTCTACATCAATTCGCACTCCGGAAAGATGATCGTATAGGCCTAGTATACCCCACGGTTTCATAATGCCGTACTTTTTACGTCGTTTTTCGCGAGCGAATTGAAAATCTCTGAGACGACGAGCCAAAGCTGGAGAGGCGATGAATGTGGTGGGACCTGTGCGCCAGTCGTGGTTTAGTTGGGCGGCTAGGTCGCGGAGGCGTTTTTCCATTTCTTCGTGAGATGTGTTGGCGGTGTTGTTGTTGTTTAGGTCGGATTGTGTGGTGGGTATGGGTGGAAAGAGTGCGTTGGCGTGAGCTGCGGATGTGGGGTTTTTAATGTTGTTGGTTGGAGTGTTGGTATTCTTTTTAAAGCTTAGAATGGCCTTGGCATTGGGTGGAAGTCTGTTACCGTGATCATCTCTCACTGTAGTGTTGGTATCCTTGCTGGCATCATCATTGAAAAAGGATTGTTGTGACTGCAGCTTCTGCTGTGGATCTTGTGCCTGATTGGAAACGGCGTACTTGGTATTTTGAATGTATCCACTGCTGCTGTTTTTATCCTCGGTATCAAAACTGGAAAGATTGTTGGGAATATAAGTAGTGTTGCGATGTTGATTAAGATACGCCGACAAGTCTGAGCTAGGATTTCTATTATTTCCAGCCGTTGAGATGGAATCCAGTGAGTCCATGGTAAGAATATTGGGAAGTCCTTGTGAGTATAGATCTGCGTTGGCAATGGTGTCTCCATCATCTGCAGAGCTGTCGAAATGATTAGATTGATTGAAGAAGTTGGTGAGTTCTAGTCTGGCAACAAGATGAGAAAGAATCCTTATCCCCAGTGTCGAAGCAAGAACGAGTCAAGAAGATCAATATCTAAGCCACATGGCCACAAATTCATCTCATAATAATTTTGGTAGGAGTATCAGCCGTGGCATTATAAGAAAAGACAGGATCAAAATAGAACCTTTTTAGGCGTCACACGTGACATCAATAAAGTCTGAATGAATTCATACCAATTTCATACAGCTCATCAATCAAATTATTCTCTAAGCAACTCCAGGATGAAAGGAATACATGATCATACTACTATTCTCTGCATGATACAAGAGCAGGTTAAGAAACATCATCAACAATAACTGCGATGCTGCCTCATCCGCGTTCAATCAAATCAAATTAGGCCACGTTCCTGAACATGAGTATAACAATTTATTCACCAGGAAAATAAACAGCCACATTAAGTGAAAGTACATGGACAAGCAAACAAATCAAGTACCAGGGTTCAATTCAAATCAAAACTTTTCCATAACTGATGATACAGAGAGGGCCCCTCGAACAAGATACAAAATAAAATCACAACCCCAGTATTTAACTCACAACATGAGCCCAACCTCAAGAGCAAAAGCATCATTCTCCTCCAACTCTCTCAAACTGTCATCATCCGAAGCAGTCCCGTGTGTATCGTTCCTCTTGACGTCGTTCACTTCATTCACCGCTGCAGTTGCATCTGCTGTAGTGGCAGCCTGCATGGCCTTGCGCTGTCGATAGAGACGACGCCATACGGATGTGAAGGAGGTGACGCTTGAGTCGCTTCGGTTATGCGGTTTTGAGGATTCTTGTTCGTTTGTTGAGAGTGATTCTTGTGGAGTGTTGTTAGTGTCGTTGGTGGGACCAGACGACTGCCCGCCCTGCTGCTTAATTGTCTTGTTCATTTTAGAAGTGTTGGTCACCTTGGGCGTTTTAATCCTCGCCTCTCGATGGTGGCTGCTCTTATTCTGCTGTTCGTTACCGTTGGATTTCTGTTCTTCCTTTCGTCTTCGATCACTGGCAACTCCCGCTTTGGGCGTGGGCTCCAAATGACTCACGATCTGATCGATGGCGACTGCTTGCTCGTCGTCGTTGAAGGTTGGCAGGGGAAAACCGGCGCTGTCCACTCGATCAATAATGGCGTTGATTTGATTGTTGTTACCGTTGCAATCGTTATCCTCGTTCTCGTGGCTCCACTGATAAATGGCCTCGTCTTCAAACGTCGAAGCGTTGAATGTCAGTGGCGACAATGGCGGAGACAGCGACGACATGCTGAGCCTAGCTCGACTTGAGCGACTTCACGGCTAGTCTGTAACGGCCTTGTCGATTCACTCGATAGCGATGTACTTCATGTGAATGACTGGCAGGTGAATTGAGTTGGTGCAGGTGGGGAGTGAACTGAGTGGATGTCGGTAGCTTATTAGCTCAGAGCGGCCGTCATGGCGAAAGAGAAGACGCGAATGGTAGATGGTGCCGATTGGCGAATGGTAATCCTGTTTAAATACGGTATGTTTTGAATTGGACCAGGAAAAGGCTCGCATAGACAAAATTTTAAAGAAGCCAATATCCAGTCCATTTCAAACACACCGGATTAAGCACTTCACCATCTGGTGACTTTTGACGTATAACCTCCTCAATTAAATAGGCCTTATTCAAATCAAAAGAGATACACACATGAGACTCCAACGGTATCTGCCTGCCAAACTTGGTATGCTTTCCACGATGATGGCTCGCAGAATACTGCATTCAATGTCACCGGCGATTGATGCCACTCTCGACAAACATGAATTGGTTGCAGCCAGTTTGGGTGTACCGAGCACATCCATTGGTTCCACATGATGGTTCCATAGCCGAGCCAATTGAACCTACTGTCTCTTGCTGCTGCTGCTGCGCTTCAACTAACATTCAGACTACAAGTGAATTAAAAACAACAATGATTGAAAAAGAGATATCAATTAGATGCCCAACAGAGGAGGAAACAAGAGACGACGTGCCCAAACAAGAGAAGGTCACCCCAGCCAAAAACATTTACATTCATGACATTGCACTTGATGAAGCTAATGAAGCTGCACGTGACGAGATTGAAACCAGCCGCAGTCCCGTAGGCAACGACGAAGAAGCCAACAGGGATTTTTATCATCGCATGTCGAGCGGCATTGTCGTTGCAAGAAGTAAAAGCAGCGAAAATCAAACTGAAATGGACACGAGCATGACGACACTGGAACAACGAGAGCCACAACAAGTGACCTCACCTCGAAATGACGCTGCCGCCACCCCAACGAGGCCCTCTGAATCAAGTAGCCCCAGCAAGCTCCAAGAAATGATGCTCCAACGAATCGAATCCATCGATGCCATTCGCAGCCTCGTCCAGAACGAGCTAGAGCAAGACTCCGCTCTCATTGCCGAGTTCACCGAACAAGTTGCTCATTTGGAAAAGCAGCTTGTCAATAAAGACAATGAAATCAACGACCTGAATCAAACCAAGGATCAAATGCAGCAAGCCATCAACGACTTAAAGTCTAAAATTGAAGAACGTCAAGAAGAATTCACCACACGAACCACTCAAGTCCAAACTCTATCCAATGAAAACACCCGTCTCGAAAAAGAACTCCAAAGTATCTCCGCTGTAGCCTCATCCATTCCCCCCCTCAAAGCACGTAATACCCAAATGGAACAAATCATTTCCTCCCTAACCTCTTCACTAAAAGATGCTAAAATATGCCTCGAGAAGGAATTGAAATACACCGCCTCCCTCGAAAAAGAACGTAGTCACTCCGCCGAAAACACTGCTAAATTGACATCTCAACACGAGTACGAAATTGACCAGTATAAAAAACGTTTAACACAAGAGGTTCAGAGTCAGGCTACGCTGTGGAAGGAGATGGATGAATTACGTAAAAGACTTGCTGAGGAGTCGTTGAATTCTACTAAATTGAGTTCGTTGCAGTTTAAATTGGATGCTGCAGAAGAAACAATACATCGTCTTAATGTAGAAAAGGAGGGGTTGATTGATGACATGGCAGTGGTAAAGGGTGAGAAAGAGGAATTAAAGGTTAAAAAGAAGGAAATGGGTGATCCAATCAAGATGTTGCAGAGGGAGTTGGAGGTTTTGAGGAAGAAGCTTGGTGTGGCGGAGATGGAGAATGAAAAGATGGTTACTTTGCAGGGTGAGTTTATATTTACATGATGTACATGTGTATATGTTCAAGGCTGTCTATTCAATCGTATTCATCATCTCACAATCTAACACACACCTCCTTTCCATGCCACTGTTAACACCACAACACAGCTAGACTAGATGAAACAGAACAAGCACTATCCAACGTCCTATCTGAAAAAAATGACCTACGTGCCGCACTCGGAGAACAATTATCTTTTGAAATTAATTCCTCCTTTTCAAATGATGCTCAAGAAGCCGCCACAGCGGCGGCAGCGCAATGGCAATCCCAAAAGGCATCGTATGAACAAAAGATACGTGATAGTGAACACGCATTGGTGTTATTAGACAAGGAGAATAAAGAGTTACATGCCAAACTTAACGCCAAAGAAAACACCCCACAACCACCAAACAAGGAAGTCAAACTTGCCGCACAAATATCCTTGTTAAACAGTATACACTACCAAGAAAAGAAGAAGTTAATGTCACGCCAGAAAGAATTGGAGGGGTTGTTGATTGAAGCACTGAAGGAACGGTTTGGTGGTGAGAGTAATGAAGTTATTTTGAAAAGGTTGGGTGAGGCTAAGTTGGAGATTGTTGGGAGGAAGAATGTTGTTGCTGAGTGAGTGAGTGAAGTGTGTTATGTAAGGTGATTGAGGTGATTGATGAGTAGTGGTGTACAGTGAATGCAATGAGGTGTGGAGGAATGGTGGAAATTATGAATGTTTGAATTGTGTGTATAAATGTATAGAGCTGGGAATCAATGGGGCTAACGTAACATAGATAGTTGTTGTTAAACTTAAAACTACTAGGCTCCATCCACTTCGCTCCGCCTCTAGCACTTTGCGATGCTTGACATAAAGCTTTGGATGACACAGGAAAGAGAAGTACCTAGCAATTTTCTTCAACTTTTCCTATTTAAGTTTGGGAACGTCACAACAGCTTCAGTATTGGAACTGTGGGTTAGATAGTGTATTATCAGGCTGAATAATGTTCTGTACGTATCTGACCCATGGGGTTTAACTTTTCCAATTGGAGGTTGGGTCACCGAGATACGACCATCTACAAAAAATCGGCTGACGGCCTCTAGCACCTCTCATTTTGTAGACAAACTTTTCCTACACCCCCTTTTTGCCAGAGGAGTCTTTAGTCTTCACACTTGCCTATAATCCATGTCATAATGAGTATATAATGCATTTTGTGAAGGTGGGCTTTTGCTAGTCAAAGCAAGACTTTCAAAGCCCTACAGCTGAACACTTTCCAACTCATATTATAAGACATGAAGCATGTTATTAGAGCGCTATTGATGCTTATTTTCGTATAATATTAATGTTTTGTTTAAAAATGACCCTATTTTATTAGTGCAAAGCTAGCATTTTAGCTCTTTGGAAAAAGAAATACCAATGGACAAGTTAAAGAAAAGACTTGAACTGTCATCCAACACTTGTTGATTTTCGTTTTTTCTATGATTCTACCCCAAGCTGTGATGTGTCTTGTGTTTGGCTCTTGTGTGTCCCTCAGCCTTGTACTGCTTATTGGTTTTAGATGCTTCCTTTTTAGCTAAACTGTTAAGGACATTTGTAACATTCTTGGCCTTGTGGTGTTTGTTAGGATATGTACAGCTTACGCAAGTTATGAGCTACATGCAAGTTTATCATGTTTATTTTTTATACCAAAGATTTAGAAAACTTTAAAATATATACCTCTATAAAGGACACCATTATACACATCAACTGATTTGCACTTAACAGGAATCTCACTTAATAAAATTTTCATCAGAAATAGGTCTCTAATCCTAAGTTTACGCCCACAGAAGTAAACACTCTCTTGAAAGCAACCAAAACATCTCATCTTGAACAAAAATTGCTAAGGAAACGCATTGTAAGTTTTGTTGAACTGGTATCAAAGAGATCATTCTCACCTGAATAGATTGAACCATGCCCGGCGGCGACTGATCTGAAAACATATATACTGTTCAGCTGTACCATACTTTGTTTTTCTTAAATTGAATAGTTTCTCTCTTGTAAAAACTGTATGTACATACCATACATGGCAGCTTGGAATGTCTTTTTTTCCTGAATTAAATACTTAATTGTCTTGTTCTCTGCATCAGGATCAATTGTCCCTGGCTGTGATGTCAAGCCACTAACAAACACATATGACAGATCCCATGATACAATTTTGACTGGAGTAGTTAACATCTCTATTTGTTTTAAGCTATCTATATCTTTACACAGCAATTGATTGAACAATTTTCACTCTTTAACTTCCTCATGCAATATACAAACGAAACACCTCCAGTCAGTTAGCATTACATAAACTTCACGAAACATACATAAGTGAGCACCATTGCCCACATCTCAATATTAGTTAAGGATTTATTCTCTTTTCTCATTTGTGCATAAATATTTGTGTCTAAAAGTTGGAATCTCTTTTGGTCGCCCCTCACCACTATATCTCTGCAGCAGAATTATGCATGATATCGGGATCTCTCATTCTCCATGGAGCATCATTTGGAATAATGTTGCCAGGGCTGGGACTGGAGCTGCTGCTGCTCTTATCGGAAACTTGTGCCGGAGACGGTGGAGCATCGTAACAATGTTGATGATGAGAGTGCTTATTGAAAGAGGCGGACTTCGCGGAGGGAGAGGAACTTGGGCGCGGTGGTGAAGGAGATGGCTTAACAACATTCAATGTGCCTCGGTGTCCCCGTCCTGGACTGCGCTGCAAATGCTTCTTGTTAATGATACGAGTCAAATCATCAGACCTGTAGTCCTCGCAGGGGACAGCTTGAGAGGGGAACAAAGGCATGGGAGGACGTGTCTGAATAATGTGAGCATACTTCTGGTCAAAGTATAGAGTGGAGGTAATAGTATCATCCTCGCCCATACGTGAGACACTCTCACTGCCATCATGTGAAATTTCCAACCCAGGAGTAACAGTGGGGTTGTTGGCGTGCCTTGAGATGAACTCGTCAGCTGTTAGTTGATCATCC
Source organism: Cyclotella baltica (assembly GCA_036939635.1). Taxonomy (NCBI): domain Eukaryota; phylum Bacillariophyta; class Thalassiosirophyceae; order Thalassiosirales; family Thalassiosiraceae; genus Cyclotella; species Cyclotella baltica. The sequence continues at coordinate 3,885 of JALLAY010000330.1, read as the reverse complement.
GTGAACTTGTCAGCCTGTTCTGCTGATGCAGTTCTTACGGGAGTGGCGAAGCACAATCCAAAGGGATTATTCGACTGAGAATTCCCTCCTCCCAAACTGAAAAATTTGGCGAAGGATGCCATGGGACCACTGATACCCATGGGCCCATCATTATTGCCAAATCCACAAGCGAATCGTTTTCTAGAGGATGTCAAATTGGCAATCTCCTCCTCACTGCTGTCTGAAAGCACAAGTTCCTCTGGCGTCGCGACACGTGCTTGCTTTCTACTGTTTTGCTTTTGCTGTGCCCTAGTTTGCGCAGGCTGAGATTGTCCTCCACCTCGGGACATACTTCCAGACGAAGAATCTCTGGTTCTAAAGATCTCCAACTTGCGCTTCAGAGATCGCTGTTCAATTGTTTCCGGATCCAATCTGTGTGCCGCCTTCTTGGCACGTGCCACAACATCAGTATAATCTACATCCTTGTTACTCCCGCTTTCACTTCCACTGCTACTGTCCTTCCTGTTCTTTGATGAGGACCTTCTTCTGCGAGAATCGTTCGATCGATTCTTGTTTTCAAAGACATCGTCCCACTCTTTGTTATTCAATTCTAGACGACTGGCGGCTCGTGTGGGGGATGACGACGATGACATTTTGGAACCTCGGCGGACGTGCTTGGGTGACTTCGAGCGGGACGCGTCGGGATTGCCGCAAGAGTGGTCGGAGGGGGAGAAGCAGCGGGTGAAGGATTCCAGAATGGTTTGGACGACGGGCTGCTCATTGGATGACATGGTGATGGAATTCGTAATTGAACGGGTTGATCTGCACTTAAACTTGGCCTGTTCTGCAATTCAATTTTAATGAACAGGCGATGATTTCTATTTCCTGAATAATATTATTATCATCACCAATAAGTAGGTGAACAATGATGAAATGAGGTGCAATGATGATGGCACGTATTATATGAAATTCATTCACTGTCTTCCTCTCACACGCACCGCAAAATATAATATGACCAAGCAAATTCAAATATCGAGGGAGGGGTTGGATGATGGATGCTACACCGATTCGTACGCGTTAGGCACCCTCCTTTAAACGCGGGGGTGCATCGAGACTATGTCGGTGTTTTATTTTGCCTCCAACGAGGTTTCAATACAATGGCTATAGACGAAATTGTCAAGGTCAGCGAAGTTGATTGGACGAATTCGTCGACCGCCGTCGATGGAAAGAGGGCTTTCTGGTTGGGTTGGTAGCGGTGTATGTGATAAAAGGCTTTGATTCACCCACACACAATCACCGCCATCGTGAGTGAGAAACGGGACGCTACACCGTGTCGTGGAAGTGTTGTTGGGGAAATCACGGTCTGGTGGGCTTTCGTACTGCGCCAGGGTTTTTTCCTGGAAGAGGAACTTTCGCACTTTCGGCTGTTGTCGCGTCTTTTTAAAGAGCCAACTGAAGAAGCGAATCTCAGCATTCTTCTTACCCTAAGGCGCTTTTTCCGTTCAAACAAAATTCAAACTTTTGTATATAAGCCGTGATTGGTGTCTGTTCGATTCTGTGGAAAGTGGGCGTTTAACACATAGGTTTAACCTAACTCTGTTTCAAAGAATCATATTTATTACTAAACCATAAATTCATTTGTGTTTTAAGTGATTCCCGCCATCCATCGTGTGAGTCGTGGCTCGTGACAACCACACAGCAAACAGCAAACAACAACAAGCAACCGCAACCGACCACCCAGCCATCAACCGCTTCATGAAGAGCACCCCAACTAGTAAAACGATGACACACCAAACCAAATGCCATTACGAAATCCTCTCCATACCCCGAGATGCCGACGCCGCCGCCATTAAAAAAGCCCACCGTCGTCTCGCTCTGCAGCACCATCCCGATAAAAACATACACAAGTCACCCGACGAACAAGCGGCATCCGCGGCAGAATTTAAACTAATCCAGGCTGCATATGAAACCCTAAGCGACCCAGTCGAGAGGAGGTGGTATGATGAACATCGTGAGATGATTCTTAGGGGAGGTGTGGCGAGTGATGGCAGCTGCGAAGATGGCGCTTCTTCGTTCTTATTTGATGTGGTTTGTTTCCAGTATGCAGGTTGCTATGATGGATATTGCGATGATGACCCCGATTCGTTCTATGGTGTTTACAACATGGTATTCAGTGAGGTATTTGAAGGTGAAAGGAATGGATTTTTGTCGGAGGGGAATGTTGACTTGTTAGAAATGTCCAATTATCATTGTGCAGAGGTCAGCTTGGGAAATTCTCAAAGCGAATGGGCCGACGTTTCAGCTTTTTACTCGGCATGGGAATCATTCACGAGTTGTTTGTCCTTTGCATGGGAGGATATTTATCATTTGGATCATTTGAAGCAGGCTCCTAATCGACGGGTGAGGAGACTTATGGAAGAAGAGAATAAGAAGAAACGCAAGGCTGCGAGGAAAGAACGGGTGGATGAGGTTTGTGCACTTGTAAGATTTGTCAAGAGGAGAGATCCACGAGTAATCAAACAGAGAGAAGTGGCTTTACAACAACAAACTGTAAAGGAGGCTGCGAAGAAGAAAGAAATGGCTCGGCGGAAAGAAGAGGTTGCTGCTGCAAAAGAGGTAAGTAATGTCTTGATAACCTTTTTTTTTCTTTTCAGGATTTAGCGAATGTCATTTGTTTTTCAAACCTCCCTGAAGGAATGGATGGCCCAAGCAGAGAAAAATATGCGAGAACAGGAGGCAGCTGATCTAGACGCTGGTAGAATACGACTCGCAGATTTGGATAGCGATGATGAATATGGAAGTGGAAAGAGAGGACGCAAAAAGAAAGGGAAGCGAAAAGGAAAAAAGAAGTGGCACTTTGCTTCAGATAGTGATAACGACTGTGACAATGGTTGTCAGGCACAAGATGGGATTGACTTGACGAGTGATTCAACAAACAACCCCTCGATTCTAGATTCTGTAGAAAATGACATGAAAGAATACAGAGATGCTACAGTCACATCAAACGACAATGAACATATTGAAAATCCTACCCAAGAAGGCAATGACGACGAATGTGAACATGAAAATGCTGTCAGCGATCAAGAATCCTCTCAAGAACCTGTCTCTTGGAGATGTGAATGCTGCCGGAAGGATTTTAAAAGCGAAAAACAATTCGATAATCATATCAAGAGTAAAAAGCATAAGGAGACACTGAAAAAATATGAAAAGAGGTTGCAGAAGGAGGCTATTGGAACCTTGCTGGATGAATTGGGTTGAATTGAATCAATAGGCATCCACCAATGCTCGTTCCGAGAGGTCGATTGAAATGAGCAAGATCCCCAACTTCCATTCAATGATTGAAGTGCCAGCAATTCACTTTGATCATCAAATGGAACTGGAAGCAAGTCGTTCTCTTGTATAACGTGAACGTGGGTGGTCATTCACTGCCATCGGTCATCACGAAAAGTGGGCTTTGACGAACTAAAAACTGTGTCAAGCTTTCACCTCACTCTCTTCAAGGAGGTGTCCATTCAATGGTGCACACATTAAAATAAGAGAAATATGGTTTGCAAGTTATCAGGCTTGTGTCATATCTAGAGTTTATTGATCTATGTAAAGAATATTATGAGATGTTGAGGGCATGATATCACTTCAAGAAATGTAGTGGTTTAAATGTCCGTAAAATATCCTAAAGATGTGATTGTAACTCCTATTCACCATCTTTATGGTTCTATGTATTCACCTAGTGAGAAGTATAATATTTCTTTCTGATATAACTATGAATAACAGTGTAAGAGACGGTGATTGCGACAAGAGTCAGTAGTGGGCTCTAGTGACATCACAGCTCAAGTCGCGAGGGACGTCCCCCATGGCCGAGCGGAGCGAAGCCCGGGGGACGTCCCGAGCGACTTGAGCTGTGTCGCA
>JALLAY010000329.1:0-16680 GCA_036939635.1 Cyclotella baltica | reverse complement strand
TAAGTTGGACGATGATGGGGTTTTTGAGTTGCCGATTTACATTGTGAGAATGGAGGTTGTGGATTAGTCTTTAATGGTTGCGTTTTGTGTAGTTAGATCATCTTAAGGTTAACACTTAAACAACGACTTGTTGAATTCATTTTTAACCTAATCAAGTGACAAGTGCGTCTTTTGATACGGCAATAAGAAATTATGGTAGTTCTTTCTCTCGAGAGCTAGCGAACAAAGATCAGTGTGCACATCCCACAGCCAAAAGATCGCAAAGACACTAAGTGCGAGAAAATGAACGAAAATAATAAAGTAAATCAGTTCCTCTGACTTTGTAGAATGTAAAAAGTTGAGATGGGAGACAAACACTGCAATCGTGACATACATAGCTGAGATTTTTACATAATGTTGTTCCAAATAGCAAAGAGCCTCCAGATGAAAAGATCATCGCATAACAATAAAAGTCTTCTCTCAACAAATCAAAATCCACTCTCGTGTCAACAGTTAACCGGAAGCACGCATATTCCTCCCACTGGATCCCTTCTTAACAACTTCCAACCCCCTCCCCTCTCCCAAATAAATAACATTACTAGCTCCCGTCGGAGGTTCATCCCACCATCCTTGCTGAGTCTCAATGGAATAAAATAACGATCGTGATTTCGTAGTTTTCTTCTTACGGTCCTTAACATTAGTCACTGAAAGTTCAACCCAAGTGTTGTTGTCACCTACAATGGGAAGAGAGTGTTGACGTTTGGAACGACGGGGAACGAAGGAGTCGTTAGTGGATGAAGAGATACTCGGTGATGAAGGTGGTGGTGTTACGATTGCATTATTTCTTCGTTTCTTTTTAGATTCGATGGTAGAGGGAGTAGTCGTGGTGGTGGCGGTGGAGAGTTGAACGCTACCGTCGTCCTTTCTGGGGAGGTTCTTGAGCCTCGGTGCTTTCAATACCGATGAAATAGCAAACATATCGTAGATTGATGGGCGGGAGGAGAGAGTTGTGGACGATGGGAGATCGTTGGCTTCTGTGACAAAACTGTACGGTTTTTCGACGGTAACTCGCAATAATAACGATGAAACGGAATCAAACTCTAGAAATGGAATTTATGTCACGGTTCAAACGCTGGAAATAGATCGAGAGGAATGACGAGCGATGGACGCTCAGCGTCGTCGGGGCTGGGGGTCATGGAGTTCCTGGTGCATCGGAACGAATTATTGAGTATCGATCGATCATGGCATGTTTCATGTTTGCCGTCGAAATTGAAAAAATGACGAAAATCGAAAATCGAGAGAATCAGATGACCGTAATTTTACTCATTTAGTCGCCGATTGTCAGTCCCTCTCCGGTCTGGCTGCTTTTTGCGGGAGATGCTGTATCTTACAGGATCTGTATTACCAGGAGATACTCTGTACTCCTACTCCTGGGTACCAAGCTCCTACCCATCTTGGAATTAGCTATCAGTAGATAAGTGCAATCAAAATCATTTTTCAATAAAAATCTAGTGGACCTTTTTGGTGTCATTGGTTCTAAGAAGCACAAACAATGCTATTCAACTTGCAAAAGATCCTGATAGAAACCGCTGGAACATTTCCTTGTTGGAATCTAAATTCATACATTTCGCAGGTGCTTTTTGCACCCAAAGATAGCTGTCGATGTGGTTGAAAATACCATGAGCTATCAAACAACTGTCATCAAGACAACAGTGGCCATCGATCGATAAGCAGATCACAGGGCTGTCAAATAAAAGAAGGTCAATCAACTTATTGAACATTTGAAGCATCCATTTGAATATCTCAACACATGAAGATACAGAAAAAAGGGTATAGCCCTGCAAAATGTTCAATGGAGTTTTCTTCAAAAGCTCTCCTAGTTCATCAAGATGAGCAGACACTAACGTCAAGCTCTCTCTGAACTCTGATCTGTGAATATCTTTAATCCCTTTTCTTGAAAGATGGATAGATATTTCTGAAGAGAATCAGTAGTATGTATCTCTTGAGGATCAAAATACCAACTTCAGGACCACATCACCAGTCAATGAAAAAATCTGGTTTTGACTTAATGTTGTTTCCTTGCTTTGTCAGTGGTGCAAAAAGTTTATCATGAAGATGAAAGGTTTTTTATTTGAAATTTTTGAAAAATGACATGGGAAAATCAAAGGTTTTCTAATCCGGTCAAGGATTTTCTCCTTGACTGGATAAGTGTTAGTGACAGCTTCGTGTTGTGGATTAGATATGTTATGATAATGTATTTCAACTTGTCCTTGAAGGGCAATGGTAGTGGACTTGTGAATGAAAGAATAAACCCAGTTGCTGTTTATTCTATCGAGGAATGTAGAATTCTCCCCTGAGTTGATAGATAATTGATAATCTTTAACCTCATTTTATGGAATACTATCAAGATTTGTAGAATTAGATCTCGCGAATAAAGTCTTGAGTACTTTGATTGAGGATGATCTGCAGTTGGGCCAATCACGTCAGGTATCTTGAGTATGTCAAACATTTGAAACTCGATACAACTTTGTCTAAAAGCCGCAATCTTCTGAATGTTTGAGAGAAACAAAAATGATGCTTCATCTCGTCTTTTTCCTCAATGTCACTATTACGTGAGCTAACCATGTGCAACCTGCAATGAAGCACCCAATTTAGGTTTGATTGAAAAAGTGGCTTTAGCCATAGGTATAGCAACATAATCTGGAGGGCCATTTTTGCTATCTACGGCCAGTGTTGGGGATTAGAACGCTTTTGCTCTCAATCAAAGTAATGGATAGCTTGATCTTGATCCAGTTGTTTTATTGTTATCCGTAATTGAACTGGGTCCACCTAGTGCCTACAGAAGATTTTGGCCTTCTCATCAGCCTATTCAAGGGGCGAACAGCTCGGTCACTCAGACAAACACTGAACAAACACATGGATGATTCAAATCAGTAGCTGGATTGTCAGACATTGTTTGGTCAGCACTGCTTCTGTCTACACCATCAAATCCTTGTATCTTCAAGGCCGAAAACTGAAATCATATGACCCTAAGGATACAGTCATTTATGTTATGGTAGTATGTATGATCATGGGATTTCTATGTGCATCTTGCTCAATAATGGAGTAACTAACAATTTCAGATGAAGTTAATGAGGCCCCATCATGTGATTCTAACTCTTCAGAATCTGAGATAATACAGACTATCAGAGTATACAAATCTCTGCCAATCCTAGTGCACTGACTTTTCACATGATGTCAAATATGTATAAAACGACAGATAATCATGCTAGTGACTTAAGAAATCAAGACACACTTTTAATGAGAGTGAATCTAAGCAGCTTGAGATCATTGACCTCTTGAGATGAAGATATAAGTTCTAGATATGATTTAGATTACCAGTCTACCAATGAATGTAAATTAATTAGTTCATTTGAGTGTTTCTTTTGTTTTATGTTAATAATCTACTATAATGAAATCAGGCAACAACAAACAAGAATGCCAAATGTATTATTCCACAGGGTTTTGGTATCCAACAAGTGGGACTACACATACTCCTTGGGACATGAGTTAGTTCTAAATGACACTGTGTCTAATGACAAATGCCATTTAACTGCATCCCTCAATAGTTTCTAAATCCACCATGTGTACTTGTTTGGCGCAAGACAGGCAAGTCTGAATAGAACATGGGACAAATGACACCGAGTCCAATGACAAATGTAACTTCAATGGCAAATGCCATTGAACTACCTCACTCAATAGTTTCTAACCCCATTAAATGTTCTAGTTTGACATAAGGCAGGCCAGTCTGGGGAGAACAAGGTGTGACATTTGTTAGGTGAAACAAATGGGATGTGAAGAATGGATTAGTTGTGTTCAAATTAGGTGAGCCAGAAGGCAGTTGAAATGTGTTGTTGTAAACGAGGTCAGCATCAACAATAAACTTGCCAAGTGAATGCAAATAAGAAACTGTTTCTGTGTTATCCATCAAGGTTGATGATATCAAACAGCCGTGTAGAAGAGCCCGTCATCGGCATTGTTTGTTGGATTGTGCTGTTGTGACAAACAATTCTGTATCACTTAAAGGCAACATCATAGCCCATAGGAATACCAACAATGCCTTCCTCTGAAATAAAAGGAAATGTCAACAGCAACCGCAGAGACACCCCAAGGGTGAGAGAGGTCAAGATGTTCAGATCAAAACCACGAGGCATTCTCCAAAAAGAAAAGAAAGCACTGATTTTCAAATGAAGGGCTTGCCATATGCCGTTTGTTGGGACGGCCATACGGACGAAGTAAATGTAGAAAGTAAACTAAAACGGAGTTGCTTTCGTACTTGAGTAAACGAATTAATTATATTAATTGTATTGTGAGCATTAAAACGCTGTAGCCAACAACCATGCATACTGCATGGTACATTCAATACGCCAGGAGGATCAAGTAAGTGGAGATTGGATGTTGCATCCAATCACACTGGACTTTCTGAGCTGTTGTCAGTTCTTCTTCAACTGGCAACAGTTGAGTCTACAAATATTCTCTAATTTCTGACTGTTGAATATTTGCTATTGAGTACTTCCTCTGTTTGAGGCAGTGTGGATACAGTTGTACAGGTGTACAAATGTACAGTAGATCCTTGGCCTATGTCAGGGCTCTAGTTAAGATAAAACACCCCCTCTGGAAGCGCAACCACCTCAAGAAGATAATATTCAGACCCTCAGAACCAGCAATGAAACTTGAATCCGATGCCATCAAAACATGGAGTGTTGCAACTGGTGAAAAGGAGTTGACCAAAGACGAGAAAAGAGAGTTGCAGTTTATTACATTCTTGAGGACATCCAAAACACCGGCTACATCCAATGCAATGGGTGCTGGCTGAATGATTGCCACTGAGCAGATAACATCCCAAGGCACGGTTGTCAATGATTCAACTGGAATAATATGTTCCCATTTAAGTATGTCTGACTTATATCTCGTGATTCATAGCCTTCCAGTGTTTGTTGAAAGATACACTCACCCTCTATTCCAGTATTTTGGGTCCTATGAAAAACCACTGACACTTGGTACAATGTCTTAACAGCATATGTTGGTTTCCATGAATCTGAAGCTCAGAATATAGGAGAGTGGTCTTATTGTTATTGGAGTTGCAGTACGCCGATAACCAGTTTGGAGAAGTGGATAGATTATCGTATTATTTGCATGACAAGAAGGAGCAAGCTGTTATGATTTTACTATCATCTTTGACATGAAGGTTTAGGTTTGCTTTGCTGTAAAAATAATCCCAATGCTACAAATCATTTCTCAAATTTTCCATTCAATGATTTCCTGGAGCAAATCTTCAACTTGTAATGGGTTCATCCCATCTGTTCACCACCACGTCTACCTACTTCCTGCTAAACCATGGCCATCTTTGTCATTGCTTCCATTGGTAAAAGGTTCAGTGTACTGTTTACCTCCTAGCCATAATTACCATTACCACACCCACACCTGGGGATGATGGCAATCTTTGGAGAGGTCTTGGTTTTGCCATTTGACTCATTCTTGCCTTCCCATCCCTCCCCTACTATCAGATCTGCCTACATTCCTGCCTCGTGCCCACATCTGTTCTATAATCTCCTCTCCATTGTTTACACCCACTGTAACAGACTCCACTAAAAGTCATTCATCACTGCATCACATTAGTGAGGTTGGCAGGTTGGCAGGCTTCTCCACCAGTCGGATGGTCGTTCTAAATTATAATTTATTTCCCGCCAAGGCCCTCAGCCATCATTGCAGTTCTCCAATAGATGAGGACAGTTATTATCACACTGCAAGACCACCATGGTGCATTGACGCTATCACTGTCACTGTTGCTTTTTTGCCTTTTTTATTTCATCAAAACTTGGCATATGGATATGGAGCTGAGTAAGTTTCGACAGTAAATCCATCGATGCCACAATGTTTACAGCTTGCACACTCTGGGCAGACTGCCGGATGGGCTGAAGAGTGAAACTATCTAGGAAGAATATCAGAATCATTGGCTTTAGGGACCCAGATGTCATTCTTCTAGATTATGGCTCAATTTTATCAAGCAGCACAGCACAGACAGAATAAGTAGCAGAGTATGCTTAGATAACTGCTAGGTCATGCCCTGTGAATGTACCTTAGCCCACAATATGACCCAACTGAGGTTCCAAACTCAAACTTTTGATGCATCCACCACGATGCAGCAATCCAATCTCCTATATCCTCCAATTTATGGATAGATGATACCATAATTGTGAAGAGCTGTAGTGTAGATGGATGGAGAGTGTACCTCAATCTTTGGATGTAGAAATAATTCAACTAACTCCAATCAACTTTTACTTCTGCAATAATTGGTTGATTTTAGTGGCAGAATATAGATCTTTTCAGTTGATACAGATATTCTTGTTTGATTGCTCATGACACTCCCCCTTTTTACATATCCATCTAATTTCAAAATGAATATGTTCATTTCACATCCCAAAACATTGATCATTAAACTACACATATGTGAAAGTGCATGAGAAGATGAAGAGCGGAACTTTGTACCTGTACAATGGTTACCTCTCATCATTCTTACTTGGCTTGGTATTCCAGCATCAACTGTTTCACTTTTACATTGTTTGTGAATTCGGGGAATCAGTAAAATTTCGAGCTTCACGCAAAAAGTCATTGGATTCGGATTCGCACGCACCACCACTCTATCTCGCTCATTTTCCATTTCCCACGACAACAAAATGAGCGATGGCCAAAATAATGGCGGCGCCAATGTGATGGCCAAGCGATGGATGGCACATCCACTGAGATTATTCCGCAACGCATGCGACTCACCTCAATTCACTACCGTTCGAACAATGCCTACAAACAACGCCGTCAAAGCGGCGACGGCTCTGCATTTAGCCGCCCTGTTTCCACCCTTGTTCATTCGAAACCATCTTATTCATCATGTTGTCACGCTTGTCGCTGCTATCTCCACTTTTTGCATGTAGCCTCACGTTGCTGCACCGAATTCATGCCACTTCCGAGCGAGGCAATGAGGCGTGCCGTTGTCTTGAGAGGGACTTTGTGGAAGTCAATTCCGAACGATTTTTTGATTCACAACTCGTAGACATCCGAGCCGAACTTGGCCCAAACATTGATCTTGATACCTATGGTTATAATTGTGCTCCTCATGATCAAGACAGTCTAGCATGTAGCAATACCAATTGTCATTCGATGATTCCTATTCCTCCTGATTGCGACAAGTCTTACTGTGGAAGATCATGGTGTTATGTTGACGGAAGCAAATGTGCGCTAACCCATAAGCCCAGCACCCTCTTTCAAGGTCAATACTACTCGTATGCAACATGTGGAGAACTGGATCGCTTCACGCATACCGAACGGCTCAAGTCTCTCCAAGGGCAACTTTTCAAGGTTGGCTTCACTGCCAACAGCGGGGGGTGGAAAGGCAGCTTTAATCCGTATGGAAGTTTTGCAATCAACAACAAGTGGAATGGTCCGATTGTCGATTTCATTAAAGAAGCTGCCATGGTTGGGGGCTTTACCATTAATATGACATCTCCTCCTGAGTGGATCACGCCGTTTTCCAGGGAGTTCTTCGGCTCAAGCAGCTTTGATTTATGTGTTTATGCCACATCGCTGGGTTTCTTAGGTAGGTGATCAAACTTCCATGGACGTATAGTTAGTGACTCTATTGCTTACAAGTCGTTTTTCAACTTCCTTAGACTTTTGCGTTGGTGGGTACACCATTTCAGAGAAAAGGTCATCTGTGACTACCATGCTGGAATTGACCAACGATCCATTCTACTTGATTGTCTTCGCGGAGGGAGGAACCCAAACTGACTGGGAGACATTCAAAGTGTCTGCCACAACAATATTTCGGCCCTTCACAATAGGATCTTGGGCTGTGATTATACTGTTTGCTTTGCCTATCTTGGGCTTGCTGTTTCTCTTTCATGAATATGATGCCCCTGGAAGTGCTTTTCCGAGGTCTGAACCTGTTTTAATCAAGAATGAAAATGGAGAAGTGGTATTGGTTAAAAGACCAATTTCAATTCTTAAACATGCAGGAAGTGCAATTTACACAGGCTTTTTGGCGTATTTTGAAGGATCCTATAATGTTGCAGTCGTGACACCAGGCGGAAAGACACATCTCTTGGCCATGGCCAGTTTTGTGATATTGATACTGAGCGTGTTTACGGCTAACTTGGCCAGGTAAGTATCTGGTTCACATCTATTTTCTTACTATTTGATAAATTGATTATGTCTCTCGTTTATCAAAATTTACATTTTAGCATACTGACCCTCAATGCACGGAAGACCAGCGTTGATAGTTTCGATATGGCTGTTCGTCAAGGTTATAATTTTTGCGCAGAACGCAAGCTGGCGGAATTTATCATTGATTCTTATGGCGTGAATCCTGACCTGTTTGTTCCTGATCCACTCAGTTTGGGCGGAGATGGCAAGCCAGGTTTTGAGACTGGTAAAGTCCGTCAACGTGTTTATGAACAAATGCGAGTCACTCACTCAGACAATACATTATACTGCAACGCTGCTATTTCCAAAATTGAAGATCTGCAAAAAATGCAGAGCTATGGTGAGCATTGCGACAAAACCAAAGTGGGTGAAAGCTTGGGTCAGTCTATGATTGGCATCCCCATTTTTGATCGGCGAGCTCCCGCGTTGAGCCTGTTGTTTCATAAACTCAAGGAGAATGGATCCATGACCAGAAGTCTCTTGAATGCAGTACCAACAAATCAATGCCCCGTTGAGAAAGAAGTAGACAGTGCTCTATCAATTCAAGAATTGACTGGAATATGGGTCATCACATTTGGGTTTGCTTTCGTTGCACTGGTAGTCAAGTGTATGAACTCAAAGACAAGACACTCCAAAATATTTGAAAAGAATGTCCAGCAAAAATTACTACGAAGATCTGACCAGTGGCTCATGCCTCCTGGACATGCCGTGGTCGTTGATGGCTATCGGTATGACCCAGATAATAATGAGGCGGAACCAGTTGAAGGAGATCAGGATTTGTTGTTGAAGGAAGAAAGTTTTTTCAATTGTAGGAATGCTTCCTCTTTCCTTAATAATGGTAAGAGCAGAAATGTGCTACGTGTTTTCGCAGAGAAAGAAGGTGTTCCACGCCCCTCGACACCTCTGGCACACTTACAGAACACTTAATAACTGTGTCCACTTCTGTGTTGTATCTAATGCTGGTTGGATTGTCGACACCCCTAAGAGAGTCTAGTTGTGGGTGTATTTTAAAGAGTACCTAGCACCTATGCACTTAATGGACTCAGCTAGCTCTTTTATATCAGGGATATGACTGTCATTGTGCTTCCTTTAGACACAGGATCTACCAGGCCAGGTTTAGGAGTAATAACATAAGGTGCCTTCTATGTATATAATCTTTGAAATCCTACTTTTTGCTAGCTTGCCACGAAATGCTTTGTATAGTGTATAGAGATGGGTACAAAGATGTGTGTAGTGCAAAAACCATGTTGGTTAAAACTGACTTGCTTTGACTCTAGGCACCATCAAAACTATTGCTCATAGGTTGAAGGGTGGGGAAGGGATTGAAGCTTAATTTTACCTCATAAACCTACAAGGCTACTCTATGGTGTGGGTAAGAAAAACACAGATCAGTAGAGAACATATAAAAATAAACACTAGAAATGAAACACAGTCTCCAAAACATGTGTTTGGCTTTCGCAGTTTTTTGAGAAAACGGTTTTAATGACCTCATTTGTACATATGACAAATGGGGCTGCCAACTGATGATTGCAAGGTCATCATTTTAAATAAAAAGCTTGGCAAACAATTTTACTGAGCTCTCTTCGCAGTAACAATATGAGCTTGTTTGGTTAGCAGTAGCAGAACTATCTTTTATCAATACAAAAATATCTACACAAATATTAAACTGTGCTTTGTATTGCTGAGAAACTGTGATGTTCATGCATGACCTTGCAACATGCTTCAACTTCATGACTTTGCAACCTAAACATATCTTGTGCTGTAAGCCTTAACTCCAAGGCCTAATACCATAATACCGTGGTTTAAAGATTACTTCATTCTTCAACTTTGAACAGTGCATGGTTTATTCATGACTAAACTTGTCTCAAATGGGTGTCATCACCACATGTTTAATCAAAAAGACCTAATACCTAATACTATCCTACATTTTCTTTATCATTGTCTGTTCTCGGATGTATTTATTTATTTGCCTGTCATCCTTCTCTTCTAGATATTCATCTGTTCCCTCTGCTTGGTTCCATCAAAACTTATTGACAATATAAATTGAAGCTTTCACCATTCAAATCTGAACTAAGTGTGTAGCCATAGTCTCTATACTGCCACTAAGGTTGAAAAGACTGTTAGTCTTGTATATGCAGTGACTTTCTAACTTTTTCTTACAGGCTCCATTGTTCAGATACAGCAGCTCTTCAAATTACCAAAGGCTTTGCTGCCTTAATACTGTGCAATTCAATTCCAAATTAGAATACAATAAGTAGTATAACTCGACTTTTGTCAATTTGACCTTGTTTTTAAGATGAATATACCAACTACGGTCCCTGCGCTATTGTAGTCTAACACTACTTAAATGATACTAAGCACAAAAATACTGTTGACATACTCAATGAGTGTAACAAGCTCATGTCCATGACTATGATACTGGGTTTTGCACCTGTCCTTTTCATTAAATTATTCTAAATTTGCCAATTCTTGATATTCAATCTTGTATCTTGTGTATTTCATGTGATGCATCATCACTTTTGCATGACATCTCTTGCATCACAATTGAAATACCTTAACAAAGCAAAGCCACCAAGAAGATCTCCATCAACTGTTCTCCTTCCAAATCTCAGGCCAAACTGGGTTGCTTGTGCCTTATTCCTTATCACATTCTTCTGCTGCTACTTATTTAGGCTTTTGATTTATTAATCTAGTGCATCGGAGTTTGGTTTCTGATGTGACAGATTCAAATATATCTTCCATTCATTTCCACTGCTTGGCAACTTTTTGACACCATCCAGCTTTGTTTTATGTTCCAGGGAGTTTATCTAGAGTCATTTCTTCTACTTTTCCAAGCTAAGATTAGCAACGACCTAGCATCTTCATTTTCCAATTTCAGATGAAGTTGTGCATTGGTGAATGATCAGGCTGAAGGTCCTCTACCTGACCATAGGTCACACTTTTCCGATCGGAGGTCGGGTGACCGAGATATGAACGACCATCGAAATCTGCCGACAGCCTGGAATACCCCCTTTTGTGGTCAAACTTTTCCAACGACGGTTTTCGCCGTATCTCGACCCCTAGTGCTCCGTTTGACACCGTTCCAAGTACAGTATTGAACAGAGGAGCCTCTGGGCTTTATAGGAAGCCCTCACACTTGTCTATAACCCATCTTAATGGTGAGATATATGACCATGACTGTAGGAACAGCATGTTTTCAAACACAGGCAATGGCAAAGGTTGCCGATGACGGCACAAGTGGTTGATCCAGTACAGAATATTTTTCAGAATAATCACATACTAACTTATAGACAAGGAAAGCAATATAAAAATGTATCAACTTAACCTCCAGAGCCATCAATGTTGCCTTGGTGAAGGCATCATCCTCAGCAATATCCTCCATCTTGTCCGCCAAATCCATGATGAACTGAGGAACAATACAAGTCGACCTGGAGTGCTTCTTCATCTTATTAAACACTATCATCTGGAAATCTCCTCTATTCTAAGAATCATTGAATCATTACTCTTACAGTCTCCACTGCACAATAAACCCCTAAAACCAAATCCATTGCCTGATGTCTTCCCACTGGTTGCTGCTGATCTCATGCACCGCTGATACAACCACAAACAATGACAAATTGCTTCCCCGGTGCTGCAGCTACTTCACCCACTCCTTCACCCTCAAATTCCATTGGACCCATTGGTGTAACAAAAGACATGGGTGACACTGGTCAGCGTTGTAGGAGAGCCCACCAGAGTGTGGCCTTATAATCTTCCTCTGGCAACTGAGTCTTTGATTGATGCGTAGAGTAGGTAGGTATTGTTGCAGTTTGCAGTTCAAATACATCAAGTAGTTAAAAAGTGTTATATGACCAAGAGATAATAAACGTTACTTATTTAATTATTTTGTTATTTCACTATCACCTAAGACACAACCTCTGTAACAACAGCAGTGCTTGGAGGAGGACTCTCCGTCACACCCCCTCCAAAGTAATCAACACTTGCTTCAAAGCATCCTGTCATCCTAGAAACTGCTCTACCATAGCAATTGCCATATCCATACTTAAATTCAATTGTGCATCACCCAAAAATTGCAATATCCACTGCTCCGTTTGTCATGTCTAATACCCTCTGAGACCTGCAGGATGAAGTGACCGTTTTGAATTAAATACTGAGGTGTTGCTGATGATTTGCGCATGCCAACAACAACCAGCCTTTAAACTCACCTTGCCACAAGCAACAGAGAGAAACACAGCTCCCCTACATGATAAATGAATCACCTGCTCCACGATAATTATGCAAAACCAATGTTGTTTCCAACACATCTTTGGTGTAAATTGACACGTTTTCAATTAGCCAAAAACCCCTTTTCGGACCACTTTGGGGCTCAACCGTTCTTGGTGTCCACAATCATCGCAACATTTTCATTTTCATCTCTTGTTAACACTAAACCCGACCCGTGCTTGATTGTTCCAGACCCCACAAAGGTTGTCATGTTAGAGTGTTGGGCACTTGAGGCATAATAATACATGATGAAAGTGGGGGAGAGATGAAAAGGAGTGTTCACCATTTTCCCCCTCGATAATGCAATAAGATGTCTGTTCATAGAGATGAATTAAATGGATTTATTTGCGTGTAATAATGATTTAAAACGAAAAACATAAATTATTAACACTCACCATTAAATAACAACCAGTTTAATTGTATTTGGCAGGGCTCTGAAGGAGTTAGTGCGCCCGCGTGGTCCCTCCCCTTGATTAACTTGGACGAACAAAATGGCACGCCTTTCAGAAGCACCTATGTCCAAGATTCTGAAGGGAACTGGCGCCAGATAAGTAGAATCAGCCCGGGAGGTGCGGTAGAAACGATGTAAATGAAGGCGACCGTGCCATGTCGTGGTCAATCTCAAGTTCGTTTCGTGTAGGCGATGGCGTTGGGGTGTAGTGTGTGCAGCACCATGGTTGATTCAAATGCTGCAGGAGGAGAGAATGGCCGCGGCGGTGTGACCATGATTCAAATAGTAGGTCGCAATTGAGCGTGAGAGGTCGAAGCAAGAAGTGAGTGAGATTTTGACATTACGATCAATTATGATTAACATCGTTACTCTCTAAAGAGGAATTCGTGGCTCTCGTGGTATTAAGAAATAACAGATTGTTGCGTGAATGTTGCTTCAATAATGACTTTAATGATACAAATTATATTAAGCTTACGTAGGAATCAGTGAAAACAGACGAACAATCTGATATAATTTTTTATCAGTTTGTTCGTTTTACGTGATCTCATGTGAGCAAAGCTATTTAGGCGAGAAGACAAACAAACGTTATTTCGGTAATGATACAAAATTTATGGGATAGTCTAGGTTGATGTCTTCATAGTCCCAGTGAATGGGGAATGCTGGCTTGACATGCTGGGGTTTCTTAAGGTAGGTAGTCTCGTGGCATTGACATATGACTCTTTGAGTCACATGTTGTTAACCTTATTCACTTTGTCGCTGACAAATGACTTCATGACTTGTAATGACTGTATTATAACTTACACTCTTTCTTTCCACGAATCGTATCACAAATCACAAATCTATCAATCTCCTTCATCAATCAACATAAAAACTTCATCCTCACCTGCCAATCACCAATCATCGCCCATACTTAAATAAATAACCATGGCACACTTCCTGAAAGAATCGCCCAACCTTGCTCAAACGGCCCAAAGCGCCCAGAGGCTCTTCGAGCTAAGACATCATCAACGGCAAAAGAAGGAAGCTGGAGCATTAGATCTGAGCGCTAGGAGTGATGGATGTATCGGCAACAGGACAGCTCCAAGGCGTTCGTCTGAACGCGTTGTTACCAATAACAGCCAGGCTCGTCTTTCTGCTCCATGTCGATATTCAGCAAGGATCGACAGTTCCTGCTACAAGAATAGTCCTAGTGGTCTACCAGAATCATCTCTTGGCACGAGCTTCAATAGGACGGGGATACTAAAGCAGCAAAATCAAAAAAATCACTCTGATGTGCTCGGTAATTTCAGCCTTAATGCTGCGGCAGAAATACGAGAGGCTAAAGACAATTTGAAGGCCGCCTTTTCTAACAAGAAATCTGTGTCATTTCTCTAACATCAGCGACAACCACGGAGACAGAGTGCTCTTTCTAAAAATGCGAACATTTCAAAAGGCTTTCCTCATGACAGTGATGGAAATATGCTGCAAAACGAAAGCAAGCAAGAGACAAGAAAGTCAGAGACACCTAACACCAGGCAGAGAAGCTTTGTAACGGTTTCAACATGTGACAGCAGCATTGATATCGATCAAAGCCAAGAGGAGGCAGTGGCTTCAATTAGATCCATCAAAAGTGATGCTGAAAATCGTGGACGTGGTCTGTGTTGCAAGATTTTTATCCTGGGGCTATTTCTCTTCCTTTTGGGAATTGCGATTGGAGGCTTCATGTTCGAATTCAAGTTTAATGGTGCAGGCATTAGTGTAGCATATGATCTATCTGGTAGCGAAAAACAAGAAGTTGATAGGAATGCCTCGATGCAAGACACTGTGATCGGCAGCAATACAGGTTTCGTCTCATTGCCACCTTCTGACATTGAGGCAAGATGCTCTGCATCAAATCTACCTGGATCACTTTCGGCTTGCACGGAAGCCTGTCTTCCTGCTTCGTGCTGCTATCCTGGCTTCACTGGAGAGACTTGCACAGACAATGCTGCATGTTCGCTATACAAACCGCATTGTGATGTGTTTTATGATGCGTGGATTGATGGTACAGAAGGTGTTCTTAGAGACGCCGGGACAGAAGTTACTAGCTCTGAGGAATCATCCTTGCTGCAAGAAAACCTGTCTACAGCAACTGAGCCATCAAATAGATTACGAGGACATCATGTTGAGGAATCAAGACCCAATGGCAATTCAAGAAATCTTGCTGCTTCTGCAACAAGTGATACATGTGAGCAGTACTGCATAGCTGCCAAATGCTGTGACGCTGCTGTCATTGATGACCCTGAAACGTCTGGACTTGTTCTCTCTTCTTTCGGTTTCTTTACTGATGCAATTAGTAGAGAGTATGTCATGACTAATTGCCAAGTGAGCAATGAAAAGAATGTACAGCTCTGTTCAAAGTATCACCAGATTTGTTCGTCAGACGTAGATTCAAGCTTGTCCACCACAATACCTTCAACAAAACCAGTTGCATCTATGAGCCCCACTGCAGACATAGATTCAAGCTTGTCCACCACGAAACCAGTTGCGTCTATGAGCCCCACTGCAACATTATCACCAAACGAATCTACATCATCATTTAAGCCATCACCACAAAATGAAGTCTCAACCATATCTCCCACTACCCAAGTCTCATCTACAGATATTCAGTCATCGTGCGCTAGTGATAAAGCAATGTTCCTTATTCTCACTGGTGATGCTTCTGCACACGCTGATTGTATGCAAGCATGTTTGGATGGATTGTGCTGCTTCGCTAATGAATTAGGACACGAATTTTTGGATTCTTGCTATGAAGGCAATGAGGAGAAATGCTCGGAGTATGAGGCGTGCTTAATTTTGAAAGATTTTACACCGCAATGAGATGATGTCAATGACACCAAAGCTACATAATGAACACACAGGTCATATTTCCTTCAAATCGTGATGCGAAGAAGTGATTATGAGAAAGCAGCTGGGAGTAAAAACTTCCCATTTTCGCAGTTACTTGTTATGTTTGTCAATTAATTAAAGTAATGAATTATTTCATTCCTTTACTTAGTTGCCTAATTTAATGTTAGGTACTATTGAAAGGTTATAGTAAGCCCGTATATAGTCTGTGGCATTAGAGTGGCGGAAACGAGCAGCACACCATAGTACCATCTAAATACATTATCAAACAAATAAGTTTGCCACTGTGGAGTTTTTCAAATATTGTGATTGTTTTTCTGTTGATGCTCAATGCATGTCTGCTTCCATTTACTAGTGTGTATGCTATCTCTGTTTCCATCCGGTTGGTTGTTCTTCTTACCTTTAGACCACATCTTCCATATCAAAAGCACAGATTTTTAACAAAACTAGCCAAGCACAAGAGTTTGCAAACATAAACATTTTAATCAACTCGGATCAGCATATTATTCCATTCAGTGATAGACAATTGAGTAGTAAGTAAGCGCTAATATGAGTTCACATAATGCAATACTCACAAATTAAGCCGCTGTGAGCCCTTTCAAATTTCAGATACAGGGCATCTCTGTAATTCGATTGAGCCATTGGTGATGCGATGATTTGAAATAAACAAGTTTTGCTTGGTTTTGATTTTTTTGACAGCAAAAATTCAATTCTAAATTTCTCTTCAAATGGTTACATTCCCCCCAGTTAGATATTTTCATTTTGTGTGTGGGAGGAGTTATCCAGCTTTGATTGAAGAATTTGGCCCTAAATAGAGGGGTAAGGCATATGGAATGGTACTCTATTTGAAGCCTATTTTTGCTGCAGGTTGTAATAAATCATCATTG
>JALLAY010000328.1:0-16800 GCA_036939635.1 Cyclotella baltica | reverse complement strand
CAAAAGTACAGCGAAAACGGCGATCCCCCCGATCGCCGATCGCAACAATTCAATTCATCATCAACTGACTGACCAAACCACCCCCTTGAAGAGCCGTGGTCTGATCAATTGATGGTTTCGATTTCGATCAATCCATTCAATTGAAAAGGATTGGCTATTTCTGCTGTCAGTTCATTTGGATTGAACTGACAGCAGAAACAGCCCATTCGTTTCAATTTTCAATCCAATTGAAAGAAGGGCAGGGGGCAGATCAATTGTTTCGCCGCCGATTTCAATTCTCTATCAAATCAAACAGTGTTCGAGACGCTTGATTCGATAGAGAATTGAAAGTTACACAGAGATTTTGATCGACAGGGCTGCAGGCTGATTGTTGCGTGATCATTTGGATTGAAAATTGAGACAAACGGGCTTTGTCGTTCTCCAATTTTCAATCCAATCGATATTGATGGGGGGAAGAAATTCTAACGGGGAGACAATATCAATTGCACCGAATGGCAGACGAAGTTCGTTGCATTTGATTCGTTTTTGTTTGATCCAATTGAAAACATCCAACATCAAGCCATCCAATCGGAGCGGATGACTGGATGTTGGATGTTATTCTTCGTTCAACTGAAACGTCCACACCGTTGCAGGCCGGCCATTCGCATCGTCAATTGAATCAAACGGTCAAATGTCGTTAGATTCAATTGCCGCTTTGAATGGACGGCCTTAATCAATCGGATGTGTTGTTTCGGCAGCGGATCGGCCATAGGGTTTGGTTGTCGGCTGTCGGGACGGCAGACGGCGGTCGGTCACCCGACGTGAGACGTGATTCGTGTGAAAATTTGTTCGTACTACCGTAAGAAAAAATTGTGCGTGAGATTGCGTGTTATTTTTGCGAAAAATCTCAACTCCGCACCAGACCCCCAACTTCATGCTACATGGGACCTCAGTAGACATGAGCTAAATAGCCAGGAGTTGGTATCAATAGATAGCCCTGCTTCTTGGCTTTCTAAATCATCTTCACTTTTAACTTAAGTAGCTCTGGTTAAAAGTTAGGCCTATTTAACTGATGCTACCCAAAGGAGTGGTCCCTATATAGGGACCGTAGCTGGATTCCTGTTAATGAGAAGCATGTAGAATGGTGAGGAAATAAATTACTATTACTAATTGATATTTATTCACTTCTGGCTGTTGTTTTAGTTTCTCATTGATGGGGGCGAAGGGTGTGGAAAAATTGGTAGTGTGTGGCTAATGATGCAGGAATGAGTCGTCATTCACTAATGCCTGTGGATCTCAGAGTAACTGAACAAATGTGTGAAAGAATTGATGGAAAACAGCGGTGGGGATGAGGCAAGGATGACTAAAAATTATTCTGATCTCACTCTGCAGTTGCATACAGTCTACTAATATCTTCTTATGTTCTCTTCTTATCAGGGTTTGCAAAGGAGACTGCAGCTGGGGTGATGTGGAACAAGGCATAGATAATAGTGGCAAAGGAATTGTGGAGCACGGCAGTGGAAATGGAATCTGAGGATGAATTGGGGTTAGAATATAGTTGAAATATATAGTTGGAGTTGGAGTCTCCAATATTGCAATAATTAGAAGAGTTAGAGTTGGGAGTTGGCACCTCCTGTAACTATCATAGTTGGAGCTGTTATTTTGCCCTACCATGATAGTTAGAAGAGTTGAGAGTTGGCAATCAAGATTTTTTCAATAGTTAGAAGAGTTAAAAGTTTGTATCTCCTCTAAATCTCATAGTTGGACTTGGTTATTTTGCCCTTCCAAGATAGTTAGAATTGTGTCATTTTTGAATAACTACATCATGGTATAAAAGCTAGTGCATAAGTTGTCTAAAGGTCATAATTCTAAATTTAATAATTAATTTAAAATTCTACCCAACCTCATCTACTAATGTCATTCATGGTGAGTGATTTTTGATCGTTGTTTAGTTCAACTTCCAGAGCCTGCTCCAAATTCCAGCACTCAAAGTTTCCTCATCATTTAACTTCTTCCATTTGTTCTGTTTGCACCTATGTGTGTACTCTGCTGCAGTGGAATCTGGATCTATGTTAATTGAATCAACAACGCTGGAGAACATCGCTAGACGCTCATAACTATGAACACCAAGTCGAGTGCGTCTTGGTTCTTAAACATAACCCGAAAGAGCAAAGAACCTCTCACAACCAATTTCAACAATATGACAAGACGCTTTCTTTGGGACCAAAATTCAAAGAGTAGGAGATAGTTTCTTACGATCCGCAACAACTGCAACTGATCCATTCGACCACAGTCATCAATGTAGTCCGCCAAATTTTTGCTGGAAGCAAAATCTTTACTCCTTGCCTCAACAGATCCAACCCAAATCTCAATCGCCTTTCTCTTGTAATCACCACTTAGACATACTTGATCAGTAATCTTCAAGACTGGGAGGTACTTCATTTTCTTTTTTTAATGCGGTGAATTTTTCAACAGCCCCATTATAATTAACATTCTCCATGGGCACTCTAACACATCTCCGTCGCTTTAATCATCCTTGTTGCTGCTGGAATCAAGCATTATTTCAGCATTGCTGTCCAAGATGTCATGCATCATCATGATGATTGATTTCCAATCCCAGCAATACTGTGTCTCTGTCATCATCTCCCTCCCGGTACCAACACACATATCAAAAATATTCAAAGGTATGATACCATTGTATTATAGAGTGCATGTACAGTTTTTCTGTGTTGAAGATTTTGCCTTATTTGTTGCTTTTATGAATAGAAAATTCATTCTGAAAAAGAGAGTGATATGTAAGGCAAGAGAAAGTCACAAAACCAGGACACATAAAATAAAATGGATATCTAATTTACATCAGTGCCCTGTTCCATGTCCAATATCTATTTTCGTGACTGGCTCTTTTGCTTGTGCTGCTGCTCTAGCTAAAAGCCACCATACATTAAAATCAACAATCCAGCCCAAATGAAGTTCCATCAGTGTAGTTGAACTGTCCACCCCCCTGTCCTACTATCTCATCTCCATACTGTACCATCCAATAAGCATCATCAGAACTCCACCCATCTCCATAATAGTCACTGATCAAAAAGTCGTAACAATTTTCCTCCGGGATGCATGATAACTCAGATGAGGCCTCTGTGCTGAGTGACTGCAGATTTACTGCAATAGTTTGATTGCTAGATTTTGAACTAACAGACCAGTGATTCTCATGTCCATAGTCATCAGTTTTAACTGTCACATTCAGTAAAGAATGACCTTCTTTGCAGCTTACTCCCTCTGGGTCTTCTCCACAACTTCCGCCTATCATGACAGTATCCGAAGTAGTAAATTTACCACCCTGTCCAACCAGTTTTCCTTCTAGAGTCAGGTTGTAGCTCCCGCTCCCTTGGTCACAACAAATGCC
Source organism: Cyclotella baltica (assembly GCA_036939635.1). Lineage (NCBI taxonomy): Eukaryota > Bacillariophyta > Thalassiosirophyceae > Thalassiosirales > Thalassiosiraceae > Cyclotella > Cyclotella baltica. The sequence goes on along the minus strand of JALLAY010000328.1, from coordinate 13,418 downwards.
ATCATCAAACTCATCTACAATCATGAAATAATAACACCCTCTTGGATCCAGGCATTCTGTAAAAAGATAAGTCATGTTGCTCTCAAACGATGTACGGGACACAACAGGAACAGTGTCATTGTCTTTCTTGTAAATGTAATAGCTAGTTTCTTCACCGAATGCATCAGTTGTCAATTGAATGTTCAAAGGTAGACATGTTGAATCCCATTCTGACATTTCGGGTCTTGAAACAGCAAGTGTCGGAGATAATGTTTTGTTAGTACCCACAGTAGGGGTTGCCCAGGGGGTTGGCGAAAAACTCATGGGAGACGATGTTGGGTACGGACTCAAAATTGGAGATAATGTTGGATAAACATATGTTGGATACGGGCTTGGAACATTGAAGGGAAATCCCTCAGGATCAAGAGAGAATTCAGACCATTGTTCATCCCAATGGTATACCGAAACATGAATCGAATAATCACCAACCGTAAAGAACCCATCCATATCAGTACCATTTGAAACAGTTCGCACAGCATAGTCTCCAGGAAAAGGCAAGCAAAGCTCAAATGCGACAGATTCTCCATCATCATACAGGCCCCCTGCAGCTAGAAGTTGTTGAGTGAAATTGGGGTATCTCTCCGTAACCTCGTACACTTCCCATTTAAAATATTCGTCCGCCTCATTGATCTTGATAGAAGCGACTGCTTCGGTGCTCGAATCACACTCAATTTGCGCAAAGGTACACCCGATACAACAATTACATTGGAGCTGTGGCACGTCACCATAGCAATCAAGATTGATGTCTACAGGTAAGCTCGGGCATAAAAAATCGATACTTCCCGAGAGTTTGGTATTCTGTAATTGCATCGTTTCTAAGAGAAGTTGAGGTAAATGTGTAAACAGGACTAAGAAAATGAAACAATGCCACATCATGAAGAATATCTTGCTCACCTAAGTTCAATTCTTGAAATGATTTAGGCACTTCTCCTGATAGTAGATTTCCTGCCACATTTAATGCTTTTAACTGAGTCAAATTCCCTGCCTCAAATAAATTCCCTACAAGATCATTATATGAAGCATCGAAAGTCTGGAGGTTTGTCAGCATTGATATGTCAGGCATGACACCATTAAAATCGTTGTTGTTTATTATAATCTGGGTCACATTGATGAGATTGTGAAGTGAAGGTAGGGAGCCTGAAATATCATTCAAACCGAAATTGAGCACGGTGAGATCTGTTAACAATCCAATTTCTGGTGGGATGGAGCCTTTGAGGTTGTTTTTGACTTAGAAAAATGAATTAAAATAGATGAGTATGGTAAGAACAAGTATTAAAAGTTTCAAAGTTCAAGCACTCACAGATGACAAGCTCAGTAACTCTTTTATCTGGGGTGCAATTAAGAACCCCTTTCTTCTGCAAATCCCGCTTTCCTCTCCATTTGCACACATGGTCCGGAGTTAAAAATTGATAAGAATCATACCACCCATCACCTATGGTTTCAAAGTATAACAAAGCCATGGTAAATCGCTCAAAGATCTCAATGTCTGTGTAGAGGGAGTTGACATTTCTATGTGATGATTGACTCGACTTGAAGTCATCAACTAGCCACTCTAGCGCCATTCGCCTGTGTGAGTTGACATCTGAAAAGACACTTTCATTGTAGCCCGTCCTTTCTGTGATTATACCAACCAAATCACTGTATACTATTGCCGTTGGATTGATGGATGGTTCTACTGAAGGAGTTGACGTTGGATACAATGAAGAAGACGGTGCTTCACTTGGCGAAGTATCATATGTTGTTGGTCCAGTATTACGTTGCTTGTTTAGAACCACGGCCATTGAAATAACAGCAGCTAAAAATGCTGCAATGCCCAATCCAGCGAACTTGGGGCTGATCTTTTTAACGAATAGAGTCAATGCGTTTTGTTCTGGTTCTACAATTTCTGCATTGGGAATCGAAGGATCGTGTTCCGGAACCAAGGTGGCCTTGGGAATTAGAATGTCTCCACCTGAATAGCTAAAAGATCCAGAGATTGCTGCAGTTTCGGCAGTAATGACAGTTGGCATTGACTCTGCTAGACTTGAATCAATTGGGTTTGTGCAGCTGTTGGTGCCGACGCTGACTGCCTGCTCCACAGTGACGGGATGTGATTCTTCATGACTGTCGGGGACATTTTTATCCACCACATCCGTCACTAACAAATCCTCTTCAGAGCCATCCACTTTGATACGAAGTGATATCTCTTGCTCTTTCAATTTGAACCACTCTTCGGTGAATTTAGGGATGTGATTAAGATTGCGAGTGATGTCTTCAACTTTGTGTTTCAACTCGTCTTGACGGAGTTTTGCTTTAACCACTGCATCGTGATTTTCGTGACAAACGATGTTAGCGTCTTGACTTGCAGGAATGGGTGAAGTGTCCGTATTATCAATTGATTCAATACCAGATGTTCCTCTTTTGCATGAAGAATCTTTATCAATGGCTTTTGTATTTTCGTGCTGAATAAAGTTAACATCTTGACTGAAGGGAATTGGAACATCCTTGCTACTTATTGATTCAATACCAGGTTTTCCTCTTTTGCATGAAGAATCTTTATCAGTGGCTTCTGTATTTTCATACTGAACAAAGTTAACATCTTGAGTTGATGGAATTGGAACATCTGTGATTGATAAGGATTCAATACCAGGTTTGTCTTTTTTACTTGGAGTTTCGTGCTCAATGAGATCAGATCTGGAAGTTAATGGGACAGGGTGTTCATCAGGTGCATGGATTGTTTCAGGGCCCGATTGAAGTACTGATTGGCCTTCGGATCCTTTGTTTGGCAGTGGATCAGGTGCAATTTGACCCTCTAAATCAAGCTTGTTCTTCCCAGTTGACATTATGTTGAATGTTTCAGTGCTTTACTCTGCGAGACCTCAATTAATTTTGCCTATGTTACAATAGGTAATGTATTTCGGAAACTATTAATTACTGATGAGAGCACACATATAAATAAATTACTGAACATGTATGTGTGAAAGGGAAGTGCACTGCATATGTTCATCACAACGCAGGGACAAATACCGGCGCAAGACGGCATAGAACAAACATAACAATCAGTCTCTAAATAAAATTTCCATCAACGCAACTCTTTGCTGTATTCTTGACGCTTATAAATTCTCGTTAACGCAAGCAAAGAATCTCACCAAGAAACACCAACAATAATGAATTCGATTGCATGGGCCCGCCAATCGCCCCGAGCCGCCGGGATGCAGGGTTCGACTGTTATATCCAGCCAGGAGGACACGGAATTTGAAGTCAAACGTACTGTAGTTACGGGATATACTAAAATAAATGGGTAATCTCTCGTCTTTGCTGAAGACGGACTTTTAGTGTGAAGAACATCGGCGAACCGTCACACAAAAATTGATGCCAACAAATTACTCCGAAAAACTTCTATCCGAGTTCTATCCGAGTTCTATCCGAACTATCCGAGTTCTATCCAAACTATCCGAGTTCTATCCGAGTTCTATCCGAGTTTTATCCGACTTCTATCCACATCTTTTTGGTTATCACAATGACCATGACGCCGACGCCCCTCCGGTGCCCATTCCGTCGAGCCAGTCCTCCAATACCAAGGCCGGCCTTCACCTCTCCTTCAAGCGACCATCCAACAACACCCCAACGCACCGTATCCCCACAAGTTCCTCCTCCCGGGATGCTAATACACTTCAGAAAAGCCATGACTTCTCTGCTAAAAATGGACTTTTCAGGGGTGGCCCGCCCGAGCCAAACTTCATCGGCTACGTCCAAACCACCTTGAATACCACCGCAGGTTTTTCGTCTTCCCTCGGGAACAACCACGACCACAGATTCAGTATAACGGCTCAGTCCAGGGTCTCAAAATCCCAGCGGTAGAGCCATTCTCCTGCTTCTGTCTGTCACCGAAGGTGGCTCCGCAAAGCCGCCATCTTTGCCAATGGAAGCGAAAACACGGGGGGAACGTCCTCCTTCCGCACTCCACTGAAAAAACCATCGGCACTTCCTTTAATACTCGTTTTTTGTGGGGCGTGGTAAAAGGTGAGTTTCTTTCCATTTGTTTGCTTGAAATAACCTAGTTGGAATGAAGAAATGAGGAAGAAAGAGAAGGGACAAGAAAACAATGAAGAGAAAAATCAAATCAACAATTAACCACATTATTCGTAAGAATAATCTCGAAAATCTGAACTACTTCCCATAGGCAATTAATCATCCTATGCAGTAGAACTTTCATTTGCATGGGTTTACGTAACACATAACATCGAGGTATTCATGAATTGACAAGTCAAAAATTACACAACAATCAACCTCGAATTATAGAAAAGAATAAAATAATTATTTTGGATTAATTAATAATTCTAGTGTGTAAATAATTAGTTATCTGTAAGCTAATTGTATAATAGAACTCAAATTAATTGTTACATTAATAATTATTCACACATAAGGATATATAATTAAACCAAAATAATTATTTTATTTTTTTCTATAATATGAGGTTGATTGTTATGTAATTTTCTGTTTGTTCATTCATTAATACTTCCGTGTTAAATGTTACATTTCTTCTCCAAAATAGTAATAAATCCATGCAAATGAAAGTTCTACCGCATAGGATATTAATTGCCTTTGCAGTAGTTCGGAGTTTCAAGATTATTCTTACGAATAATGCAGTTGATTGTTGAATTGATTTTTCTCTCCTTCCTTTGTTGTTTTCTTGTCCCTACTCTTCTTTTCCTCATTCTTCATTCGAACTAGAATATTTCAAGCAAACAAATGGAAATAAACTGACCTTCNACAAAACTATGTTGAGACCCTAAAACTGGGGGGGAGGAACCCGCAATACAGAACATTAATGTTGGGAGCCCTCATAATCCTCAGTATCAATGAAACTTTTTCCAACAATGTCTAAAATCAAGACCAAAATATCATACTGATCTAATGCAAACTCTTACAATGATGCTATTATCTGTGTAATGACTGTTTTAACTTTTAAAGAACCAATCTCTAAGCTTACTATTGACATCAAATATCTTTGGTTATCTTTTGATAAACACACCCAAAAAGAATGATCTGTTCATGTACTTCTCAATTTAAGAGGTGAACAAGGCTGAAATGGAAATGATAGAGAGCTGATTTGTCTATACTTGTAGGTAATGTCAATTGACAGACATCTATTGTGGAGAGACAGAGCATGATTTCATTCGAGTCCTGCAATATAGACTTAAATTATTCTAAAGATTTTGATTTCCATACAGAAAGCGATGTACTTGATGTAGTTGATAGTCAAGTATATTATGAATATTAATTCCTCATTAAACTTACAATCAAACATGTAGGTTAGAGATTCCATTTTAGGAAAATTCAGGTTGTCAGTAGTCATAGAAATGAATTATATTTTTGCAGTTTTTACTTATCTTCAAGAGTTGTATCCCACTTTGTGCATCATACAGACTAAAGTAAAGGACTCTTTTGAAAAAAAAACATCCAGATTGATTTTTGTAAACACACACTTAGCAGGTTAATCACAGGACAGCGGCTTTCTTGAGGCCAGACATTGTTAGCTTGACTATAACTCAATTGTCTTGACAACAAACAATTTATCATCTCTATCACTCTGTGTTCAAAAGAGATACCTAAGCAACAAGATTCTGTTGTTTTCAGCAAAAACTTTATTTGAATTCATGACCTCAAATTTTGGTGTGGTTATAACACCCGCCTTGGTCCATTCTGAATCCCCAATACTGCGACTCATTACAAGACCTCTTGGATTGATTCATTTAGTTGTAATAATCACAATGAGCAGGGACAAAATCAAATGACTGAACTTACCTACATTTCATTATGAAAGATGTCCTTAGCAATGACATGTGATCCTATTGGATTCTTTGGAGGAGGAGGGATTTTTACCAAACAACTTTGTAATTCAAATTCATGGGTTTTTGTCAGGAAGATGTGGCTCATCTCCGGGATGTTGACGATGGATTGCAATACTTCCTTTTAGCAGGTGAGGCAGTAGATCAGTCAATATCTGTGGATTGGATGTAACTTTGTAAAAACTTATGCTTGGCACAAGTATTGTTTTGCAAATTCATTTCTAAGTTATGTTACATAGATAACAATCATGAGGAGGAGATGCGAACTTGTGTGGCTCTTTGCCATAAGGTCAAGTATGAATGAAAGAGTACTCTTTATGTTCTTCATCCTCCAATGCAATATCACCATCTCCAAAGAGTAGATCCCATGACTCAAACGAAATCATGCTCTGCCTTTCCACAATGAATGACTTTAAGATGGAATTATCAAATGGAACAACAGATATATCAACATCTTTTCCTTCTATTTCAGCCTTGTTTACCTCTGGAATTGAGTGATACATGAATGGATCATTCTTTTTGAGTGTGGCCAGATCAGGGGAGGATTTGATATCCTTTGTGTTGACTGACTGTAGGCCTGGGACTTGATGTTCTAAAGGTTGGCACTGTGAATATGCAGATAAAAGCATCGTCCCAAGAGTGTGTGTATGAGCAACTTGGCATGGTGTTTGTAATCTTTGACATGGTTGGAATCTATGGATGGTTGATAATAGGAGGAAGGAATTCACTTTTCAGCCAAAAGAAAAATGGAATAATGAGCAAAGTAGATACGGATGCTTTTCAGTTAAGAGAGAGCGATGGAAAATAATGAATGATGTTGTAGAGTGCCAGTCCGATCTCTTCCACAAAGAGCTTATGACTAAATCTTCGTTTCTTCAGTTTTTAAGAATAGTAGGATATGATATGGAGTTGATTGTTACACGAGAAAAACATGAGTTGCACTATATTTCTACTGAAACCCTTCATTAATACTGATTAACACCATTTCCATTGGCCTCGCACCTGACTCTTCACGATCCGGCCGACTGTATCTCCCAACTGGCACTCAATATGCACGAATATCTCCAACCAGAAAAATGTGGATCTTGCGATCTCAAATACCCACATCACAGCATTGTCTCGGCTTGCAACTGAATCTGGGAATGCTTCTACTAGTGGTGGAGTTTATGACAGCATGTACTTTGTCGGGACCTTGCGGGACCTGGTTATTTCAAGTAACGCATAGGCGGGAAGGAGTAATTTCAGAAAGGCCGAGTGGACGAGTGGGAAAAAACCTTGACGGTGTATGATAAGCTTGCCGAGAGCTGTGATACTAGTAAGTATGCATCAGAATTCAGAATCCCCAATTCACAACTTCGGTATTTTGAGAAAAGCCGAGAGGCCTTAGGCTCGTCTTGGGATAATCATCCCATGCAGGAATCAAGTTAATCGGGGCTAATTCTAATCTTGAATTGAAGATATCACGATCTTAACTTTGTCTCCGACTGATCTTTGTTGTCATCTGCTCTTGTTGATGCGTCCATTGTATGTTGCTTCATTGCATCGAGCTCCGCTCATAATTCCAATATTTGCCTTCATACAAAAGCAATTATCAATATCAATAAAACTACTTCCAGCCATGTCTAAAATCAACAACAACATGCCATGCTGCTCAGATGCAAACTCTTTCAATGATGATTACATCTGCACAATGACCGTGCCAACCTTTAAAGAACCAAGCTTTAAGCCTACGATCGACGTCAAAGACCTCCGGACATCTTCTGATCTGGCCAGCCTCAAAAAGAATGATCCGTTCATGTACTATTCGATACCAGCCTCGAAGAAGGCTGAAATGGAAGGAAAGGATGTTGACGTGACTATGCTTGCAGGCGATGACGCCAATTCGAAGTCATCTATCGTGGAGAGACGGACCATGATTTCGTTTGAGTCCTGGGTAGACCTGTTTTCGTCTAAAGATTTTGATATTCAGGCAGAAAGTGATGCGTTTGACGAAGATGAGAGTCAAGAAGATGATGAATTATCATTTCTCAATGAACTTCTTGCAATCAAACATTCAAGATAGAGATTCCATGTTACGAATATACATATCTTGCAGTTAATAATCTAGAAGAAGTATCTCTCTCAATTTATCATACAAATAAAGTAAAGTGAAAATATCGTATTACTCTTTTTGAGAGAAACATGGGTTAGATTTCCGTAAATACACGCTTAGCAGATCAATCCACAAGATAGAGATATGTCCAAGTGAAAGTGAAGCGTGTTTATTTCTAGATACATATTTACATCAAACTGTTATTACTGGTTATTACAGTAGCTTTGTATTAAGTATATTCACAAACTGAAAGGAGTAATGAATTAAATGGTAAAATGGGTTCCAGCTTCATTAGGAGGTGCTGGCGTCGCACCTGTAACGGAAGGCTGAATAGCATTCCCAACTTTTTGTGTAGCAACAGCAGCAGTAGCTTGAACGGGCATTGGTTTTGGTGGTGCTCTTTGAGGATAGGTAGCTGCAGGTTGAGGTGGAATTTGAGAGCTTGCGATTGGTTGAGGTTGTGTAGATTGCATGGCAGCTTTGGCTTTTGTTACCCGTTCAACAAATATCTTTCGGCGGTGTGCATTCAGGCCAACTAAATCGGTGAGATTTGAAGATAGATTTTCTGGACAGCATATATGGCATTTGCTGCCATCGTCTTTCTTTTTGCAAGTGACGAGATGATAGAGGAGATGCTTTGTTTTACGACACCAAGGGAATGGACAGACATCTCCATTGGATAACAAACCGCAGCAATCTCTGACATGTAGCATCATGTATTTTGTACTGTGGCATACATTGCGATGTTTAGCTGATCGATGTCTGCTCAGTGATGAGGTTGAATCAATGAGATAGCCGAGTAAATGCAGCACATTAAAACTATCCATCAAGCCTCACCTCCCAGGACAAATAGAAGCATGCTCAATCAAAACCAACAACCTCCTCGCCTGATCCTCACTCAAAGTCTCTCCTTTATAATCGAATCCAAACTCCTCTCTCTCCGCCCGATCCTCTCGCGTAACCGAATCCATATCATTGTCATAATGCGTTTCTTCCTCCTCGCTACTCTCATCATACTTCCCACCGGCACCTTCGCCATTACTTTCATCAGTAAAACTAACTTCCGAATCGGAAAGCGAGTAGCTCTTCTTCAAATGAGTAGGAGGTCGAGGCATATACTTAACCGTCGGATGCTGATGCACCACGGGATTACTCGACTTGGAAACAGTCTTTACATTATCCTCTTGACTCAATAGAGCCGGATGGTATTCAATCTCATTCGCTGGGAGAGAAATGTCTAATTTTGGTATCTGTTCCTTATGACATTTGGGACATTCGTGACTTGTTAGTGCCCACCAGGGGTTAAATTCGCAGGTGCTTAAGTATGCTTCGTTGCAGATGGCGCAGACGTATTCTACCTCGCGTTGGACGTAGGGCTCTTCCTTTTTGGGTGGTTCGGGTTGGATGATTTCTTGGGGTGCTGGATTGATTACCGGGGGAGGAGGTTGAGGTGGTGGGACTGGATAAGTGTGTGACGGCGGAGGAGGCGGTGGCTGCAGCGGAGCAGTCGAAGCAATAGGTTCCGGTTGAGTTATTTCATTCCCAGGAGGCGACGGTGACATTGACGATTGTTGCGGTACAGAAGACTGATGAGCTCCATTATTCGTATTCGTATAAAAATACCCCTCGATACGTTTCCGCCTCCGCTCTCTCCGTCGTTTACGCTGTCTCCACCTTGCCTCCTTCAACCGCAATTCAAATTGTTCTTCCGGAGTCAACTTTGGATCATTAAAATTAGGCGTCACGTGAGGTTTCTTCGGCTTTGCCGGTGGTAATGCCGGTACCGGAATGGAATGATACGGCACCGGCGGAGCCTTACCAAACTGCATCTGGGCTTTCGAAGCGGCAATCGCCGCAGCACCCAAAGGTGGTCTAACATGCGACTGTAACGCCCTCGGAAATTGTTGATTCGGCCGTGATATCTTTGACATTGCCCCGCTATTCGCCGCCGCTAGCGCCACAGCCCTAGCTCGAGCGGCCAATGTCGCCGGTCCCTCGGGTTGCTTTGGCAACGCGGCAGGTTTTCTATGATCCAATATCGGTTTACCCAATGCCACTCTCGTAGCATTTTCTTCCAAAGCTTTCAGCCGTCGTCGTTCCTCTTCCGCCGCCGACAAGGCTTTAGTGGCATCCTTCCCAACAAGACCGGGATGAGCACCCGACACGGCATTAACAGAAGAAGAAACCTGAGTCGATCCCGGAGCCACACCAGCGTACAGTATCGCCCTACCACCAGCAGTAGTACCATTCACACCCAAAACACCAGGATGTAATCGATTCGTCAATGATGATCCCGCCACACCAATGGGTTTCCCATAATGATTAGGTCTTTGTAATTGTTTCTTCAACAGTTCTTCTTCTTGGGCTTTACGCTTTGCCTCTACGGCTTCGGCAATGGTTCCCCCTGCAGTGTTGGAGGTGAGTCCGGCTCGTACGGGGGCGGTTAGGGGGTTACGTGTTGCACCCTTTTGTGCGGCGAGTTGTTTGGTTAGACGGACTTTTACTGGGAGGAGATTGGCTAAGATGTGTTCTTCTAGGCGTTGGACGGATTCTTCTCGTTCTTTTTCGGGTGGGAGGGAGGAGAGTGAGGCTTCGGCTGCGGTGAATTTTGGTTGTGTTTCGGTTGTTGTTGTTGTTGCTGTGGCAGATTTGTCATCTTTGAGATTGATTTGTGTATTGGGTTGTGGATTTGGTTGAGGGTTTTGAAGTGAGGCATCAGACGATGATTTCTTCTCTTCTTCTTCGGCAGCAGGAGGTTTTTGTTCAGATTGTTGCTTCTGTTCAAGTTGTTGTTGAGTGCATGGCAAGTCCACGGCATCGAGTAGAGCCTCAGCTCGTGATTCTTCCTCTTGTCTTTCTATAGCAAGTCCTTCTTCAACCTGTCTTACAGTGTCTTCTAAATGCAGTATGAAGCCGTGTAATTTCTCCCTCCTTTCTCGACTGCCTTTGGATTCTACCTTGGGAGGGTTTTGTTGTTGATGTATGGGTGCTCCTAGCAGTTGTCTTTCGAGCTTTTTGAACTCAACGAGCATATAATCCAGTTCTGGTCCGTATTTTTTCTGGAGGTGGTGAAATGTAGTGGCTTTTAGTGGGGGTGGTGATTCTTTACGAGGCAAATGCTTTGTGTTTGGAGGCAATGCTGTGACTGCTGCAGTGGGAGGAGGAGCGAGAGGGACTGATCTAGGTTTGATTGATGTGAGTGCTGATTGAGGTTGAGTTGGTGGTGCAGATTGTTTGAGTGGAGGTGCAGGTTGAGGCAGTGCCCGAGGTTTCAATTCGGAGACGGCAGGTTTTGAGATCGCCGCAGTTGCAGATGAGCTCACTGCCTTCACTGCAGCTGCTGCAGGTTTCGCCACACTTCCAGCAGGTAATGGAGCCACCTTTGATTTTGCAGGGATCGATGCAGATGCTGCTTGCTTGACTGCCACCGGCTGCTTTATAGTTTGTGCTGCTGGTTGTGAGTTGGTTTTCGGTTCTGGTGCCTTTTGCAACGGCTGCGTCACTTTCTTCTCTCCATCTTCTAATTTTATTCGTTTAGCAACTGGATCTGGTGCCGATACTTTTGCTGCAGCACCATTCTCCCCATCAGACGGCGGGGGCCGCTTAGCACGTAATGGATCAGCTACGGTTTGTTGCTCACTCATTTGTTTATGACGAGGTTCACAAGAAAGAGTCAAGTGTATTGATTTGTGTTAACTTAATTTTGAGCATTAGATATGATTCCAAATTTTGAGTCTAGAGCTCTAAGCAAGACAAGGCATTTAAACAACAGGCCACTTCAATTAATTTTTCCGCCGGGTGAGTTTTTGAGCGGACACCATGGTTCTTTAGTGCCTTGTTTGCCTCGAGGCTCGAGGCGGCGATGTTGTCGTCCGTCATCGCGGTATGTTTGTGTTTGTACGTTACGTGCGTCATCGAAAGAATTGAGACAGCTGTCTTTTGAGGTCGATGTCTCGAGTATCTTGATGGGTTGTAAAAAAGAATCTCTCGGACCAATAATCAGATTCATCAATGACATGTCATTTTGACTGTTTTTCTTCAAAAATCGTCATTTTAGGTATCTTTCATGACACAGTCTTTCTAGAGAAGCCAAGAGAAGCACCAATTATCAGTGAACAGACGGACAATACCTCTATCGTACTTGCAACTCAGTCGCAAAGACTTTTCTACTTCAAGGGGAAGTAGAATTAGAATATCTCTAGTATCATCTCTACATACTCTCGCAAGCAACACTCCCCCCCATTATTATCCAGCCAATCCTGGGGATTTCAGCTCTTATGAGCCCACACAAATAAGGGTAGTGGCATTAGGTTTTGGTGCGCATGGCTCTGCTAATTCATCCTTGATCTATGGATGGAGTATGATATTGTTAGTTAGTTTAAAAGCTGATCTTGTCGTGTAAGAGTAGGAGAGATGATAAAAAAGAGTGGGCTAAAGAGGATATGGTCTACCTACTCCGACTACCACAACTACTCCGACTAGACTCCTGCGTCTGATATCTATCACGACCCCACACTTCAATGCCAGGACAGAATTGAAGTTGAGAGAAAACAAAGATGCAGAAGGAGGAGTATCCACAGTCATGCAAAGCAAAGACAGAACCCCAACCTCCAAAACCCAAAGGCTAGCATACTATGGGTCAGCACAAAATAATACCATAATGATAACTTATGTTTTAGTGCACATGCCTTTACTAATTCCTTGGTCTACATGGTTGGAGTATTACATTGTGAGAAGTTTAAAATGTCAGGTCATGCTACATGAATCCTCTTGCGGCAGTTGATTCAGAATGGTTCAAATTCAATTGCTTGAAAGGATGCCTCATTTGTGTTTCATGTTGGTTTGTGCTATTGCTTCTGCATGGTTTCGACATGGTAATTTACTTACTGATATTTATGCATAAGCGGCAATCAACCGAGAATATTGTTTTTCGTTTTCGTAGTGCCAATAGTCAACCGAATCACAGCTTTTCTTTGCTCTGGCTGATTCAAATCATTTCACCTATTGATTTTGCAGGCAGCAACTGATTTTCTAGCAAGAGTTGATGTTGTATCTGAAACCAATAAAAAATGAACCCCGGGATTACCCATGACCTGCACTTCTCCCAAACTCAACCAAATCTTCAATTGAAACTAAAGAAAAACAATCAGGTTCCTTTTTGGTACCGCTTGAAGATCATCAACATCAATGTCAAAACAGATTAGGGACAATTGCCTTGTTTTGGTAGTCTAGTCAAAACATATTTCTCCAAAACGGCCTCGCTGAGGGATACAAGATTTTTTGACACATCAAATAGACAATCCTTGGCTCCAGACCATCACCTCCATAATTTTTTATGGCTAATCAGAGAAGGAAAGAAGAGTGGGTATACTGTAAGAAGCCACGGAGGCGGCCATGGTCAAAGCTAACGATTGTGGTTAGTAAATTTATGGCTATCTACAAGCGATTGGCTGCGG
>JALLAY010000327.1:0-16876 GCA_036939635.1 Cyclotella baltica | reverse complement strand
CCCCCAGACCCTCTATACCTCTTTGAAAAACCTTGTTTTTGCCTGCAAATCAATTTTTGCCCACCAAAATCAAGACCATTGATGTTGCATGTTTGTGAATTTGGGTGACGTGTTATTTTAGATGACGTCATAAGGCACAAATGACGTCATATTGCCTTAAGTAAAAGTTTTCATTGTATCACAACAAGAAACGCGGTCAGTGTCACTGGACCCTATGTACCTCTTCAACGTGCGGTTATAGCTTCTTCTAATGGCCGCCCCTTGGCTGTATCTTGATTTTTTGACACCAATCGGCCGATGCCAAAAAGCACATCACACACACACACATCACACCAATAACGTGATTTGCAATTTGTAAATCACACCTTCACCACCACAACAACAACCTCTCATCTCCCAGACAGCACAAATTGGCTTTACTCTTTCTATGGAAGTGTACTCTACAACGGTGGTAGCACCATTGTTTTTGATGCTTCTTACGGTTTGTGACAGTTCGAAAACAAAGAAGTACTACTATTCCTTCTACAAAAGTCCTCTCTCTGCACACTATCACCGTTGCAAATGGTGTGCATCAAATTACTTGACAGTGGTGCAGATTGATCTTGTGGATAGAGTTATTATTGACAGAGTCGGTCCTAATCAAAGACCAATGGTGCTGAGATGAGATAGAGTGGTCCAATAAAGTTCCTATGCTGGTCGACTAGTGCAAAATTATCTCTAACAAACAAGCTAGGCCAAGTGGTCGCGACAAAGATCATTGGAGATACTTGCGGAGTTCATGCTCTGAGCTTTGACATGTCCACCTGTACCAGTCCTATTCCACCAGTCAATAAGCCAACAAGTTTTACTCCTCCAACAACCAAACGTACCTTGGTGAAGATTCTACAAAGTATCCTACACAAAAAATATTACCTCTACAACAATTATGCTTTTAGTCCAAAATATTGTCTGAGATAATTGTAGAATGGTAAAATGAAAAATTTGTGAAAGGTAAACCTGTGAAGAAGAAGCAGAAGAAGCAGAAGAAGAAGCACGAGTACCATTTATTGCAGCAAGGGACTCAGCTCACTGTGTCCTATTTTTTCTTTTTAATTTTTCTGGAGGCCTTCCTCTGCCTAGATGACTTGAAAGTTTTTGATTGATCATCATCCTTACTTCGTAAAGTCTGGTCATTGCCAACATTCAATGTAGACAACAGACTAATAACTTTTCTACTTGAACCAGATCTGCTAACATTTGATGATGAAACAGTCTCAGATTTGTCTCCAAATATATCAGGATAATCCCAAACGGCTATATCAGATCGTTTCAACTCTAGCAGTGTCTCTTCTTTCTCATCTACTGAGAACAAATCAAGAGTGGGAACTACTGTCACTGTCGGGTCATAGTTATTGGTACTCTCCTCAGTCTCAGTCACTTTTACTACTGCATTGTAGCCTTTAAACTCTCCTTCTGCTGTAATGACCACTGTTTCGCCATCGTAGAATGAATAATTTTCAGGCGCACGCCGAAGCCCTTTCTCGGCTAATAGTTCCTCTTCGCTTTTGATCTTTCTTTTCACTAACCTAAGCTCACCCAAGCTTTTGCCAACCAAATCAAATGTACTTCCATTCTTATCATTGCTAAGCGTTTCAAAGATTGATTCTAAACGACTTTCTAGCCTTGATAGATAAATCTCTGAAGCCTGCAATTTAGCTATTGTAATATCTCTTTCTGAAGCAAGCTTACTGCTAATTTTTTCAGCTTCTTGTCTAGCAGCAATGGTGGCACTCGCCTCGCGGTCAAGTGCCACAAGGTGATTGCGCAACGTCTCTCCACTATCATCTTTTGTCATCAGTTGGGCTGCTCTTCGAATGACATCATCTGGCAATGGTGGATGGCACCTTGATGCAGCTCCAAGAGCATACGATTCACCGGTAGCACCATATGTAAGCTGATACAATGGTTTTCTCATGTAATGTGTCGCGTCATTTGATATTTGCCCATCATTTGACTGTCCATCCAACATAACACATGCACTCTGAAACTTGTTATTGGTGAGAGAAAGAGACTTTAGCTCAGGCGAGTGAGTTGTTGCAACAATTTTACAATTGGAGGTTGACAATATTTTTTCGAGGATAGATTGAGCAATAGCTGCGCCTGCGACTGGGTCGGTGCCTCCCCCTAGCTCATCTAGAAGAACGAGTCTTGTATATGCTGCAAAGCAGACGTATCATAGTATAGATGGACATTAGACAAGTGGTCAAAATTTTGTGCATAAGATCACTACTCACATTCAGATTCTGCATATAATGATTTTTCAATCAAGGCAGACAACGAATTAAGCCTCGCCATCAAGGTAGATTCACCAGAAAGTAAACTCTGGTTATCACCAACTTCCACATCAACATGTTTGAAAAAGTCAACTACAATATCGTNTCCACAACAACATGACAGAAAAAGTCAACAACAATATCGACTTGCGAAGTCTCGGCAATTGGAATTGGCAACGCAAGCTTAACCATAATAGCAGCAAGTCCAAATGATTTCAAAGCCAGAGTTTTCCCACCACTATTAGGTCCACTGATCATAAGTGCTTCATACGACCCATCTCCAGGTAATAACAAGTCGATAGGAACAATAGAGTCGGGAGTTGATCCACTTTCAGCCTCAAATTTCTTTTCAATGGCAAGTACCGGATGCAAAAAATTATGCACATGGATTCTTCCATCTTGGACAACCTTGGGTATAGCACCATTCCATTCGAGTCCAAATGAGGCCTTTGCAAAAATCACGTCTAGACGAGCCAATGCATGAAATGCCAGGTTTACATCAGGAGTAGCACGAACCATTGCCGCAACAAGTGTTCGTTGGATCTGGTTTTCGAGTGTTGCAATTTCTTCACGAATCATTGCCAGTTTGTTAGCTTGTGCCTTTTCTGCGCCACCAGTGCCAATTTTGTTTAGTTTATTAAGACATTCTTCTTCTCTTTGACGTAGCGTGTCAAGTTCTGGAAATCGATTACTGGACAGTCTGAACTGGTACGAGAATTGATTGTTAATGTCGTAGAGGTTTGCTCCGCCTCGTAATATCTCAACTGCTCCTTTGAGGGTGTCGTAGAGCCGAGACAAGGAGGATATAAGACTGTCATTTGATTTTTCTGTATTGTGTATATCTTCACTTGAACTTTCCTCGTGTTTACAATCCATAGAGTTGACAATTAAATCTGACAGAGACGAAACAGAATTTGAAACATCTTCATTTATTGCCCATTTGTAAGTGTTCAATAGCAATTTGGTAACTTGCTCAGCTTGCAAAATCATGTACAAATCAATTTCTTCAAAAATATCTCCTCCCTGGTTAAGACAGATGTCAATCCATTCATCGTCATCTGTTTCGTGAGTAGAACTAATTGGTTCAGACGAGCTGCTGTTGTCACGTAAGTCAAACATGGGTGGGAGGGGTATTTTGTTTGTAGATGACTGAGAAATAAGCACCTCTGTAGCCTGTTGCACTAGAATATATTCCTCTGTTGCCTCACTGGCAGATTGGGCGATTGGAAAAGAAGTCGTTGTAGCTAATTTACTGGCAATGTTTGACTTGGCAAAGGCTCCATTTTGATACCATCCACGTCTTGTTTGTGATCTACCAAATAAAGACGGCTTTCCCCCATTTTTGTTAAGATATAGGTTTAATAAAGACGGCGTAGGTGTGGGCAGCAGTGACATGATTGCATCTCTTCCACGCTTTGTGCATGCATAGCTTGAAACATAACGTAGCAGTGGGTCGAGGTCTAGATTTGATACAAGTTGCTCGGGCAATTGCATTTGCTCGTGTGAATCAGAATGACTGTTTTTGTTCGAAAGCTTGTATTCGGGCGATTCATTTTGTAATGATTGTATTACATTTATTGAATCGGTGGCGTCATCCTGAAGACTCATGAACATTTTTCTTTGGTGCCCGTGCAAAATTGGTTTCGAATGAAGCAAAAGCGCTTCTCCCAAGAAAGTTGCAGTGGCTATTGACTGCATCAGAATTATGTAGGCGAATAGCTCCATCTCTTACTGGGTCGGATAGAAGTACTATTGCAGCAGCTGCGGCGCGGGTAACATCGAGTTCAGATTTCTCAGGTCAATCAGTTTCAATTGAGGTTACCTTTAATAGATTATTCATACGTTACTGTTTTATAATGTGAAAATGTTAAAATCTTATGGGTACAGATTTTTTCATTCTTACCATATAAGTCAACGCCGCCGTCAGCAGTCAACCGTCAGCCCGCCAGGGACCTGATCCATCAAAAACAATGAAAGGAATCTACAAACTGGGAACCTACATCCCCCGTCTCTCCTCCACCACCTGGATAGCCCCCAACGCCGCTGTAGTCGGCAACGTAATCCTCCACGAACAAACCTCCGTCTGGTTCAGCGCCACAATTCGCGGCGATAATCCCGAACCCATCACCATAGGTGCCCGAACCAATATCCAAGACGGAGCGGTGATGCATGCCGACAAAGGGATACCATTAACGATTGGTTCGGGTGTAACGGTTGGTCATATGGCAATGCTGCATGGATGTACTGTTGGAGATAATACATTGATTGGTATAGGAGCTACTGTGTTGAATAAATCTGTAGTGGGTAAGAATTGTGTTATTGGCGCTCATGCACTTATACCGGAGGGAAAGACTATTCCAGATGGATCATTAGTGGTTGGGTCGCCTGGGAAGGTTGTGAAGCAGCTTGGTGAAGAGCAGATTGAGGGGTTGAAGGCTGGGGCGCAGCATTATGTGGAAAATTCGGAGTGGTTTAGAGATGCTTTGGAGTTGATGGATGATGGAGATGGAAAACAATCTAAACTGTAGCTTATGACCAGTTGCAGAAGCTTGATGGTGTTTCTTGCAAAATGGCGGGTTGCTACGTACTATGAAAATAATGAATGGATGCTTTACCTCTTGCTCCATTGTACAGTTCAATCAAAAACAATATTGATTTAATATGCATTCAATTCCCAGTCAAGAGTAACCCCATATGTACACGTGTCAATACAATCCCAAACTTTCAATAAATGAATCCAAAACAAAACATATAGTCATGAAATATGCAATATCTCCCAATATGGTACATGTGACTAAACATCTGCCGCCTCATTCCCAGTCTTCAACAACAAAACCGCCTCCACCGCAGCCCTCTTCTCCGTCTCCTCCTTCTTTTGTGTATTTGGCGAAGGCAAAGGCGGCTTCACCTCCTCTTGAGCCTGCGGCGGTGCCCCCGACTCTCCCTCCGGCGCAGCCTTGGCATGTTTCTTTGCACACTCCTCTTCGTGATCAGCACATTCCTTAAACGTCGCAAAGACGGCATTGTTACATACTTCACATTGGTAGGCGCATTCGGCGGGTTCTCCGGTGGGAGGACTGCTGGGTCCCCATCCTCCGGGAGGTGGGGGATTGGGTCGGCCTTCTTCGTTGTTGGGTTGCATTGGCGGAGGACGGGGTGGGTAGCCAGGGTAAGGTGGGTAGGGGTAGGGAGGTGCGAATGCGTGGGCTGGGGGTGTTGTGTCTTTGGCGGCGGCGCCTTCGGTGTTGGGTGCAAAGGCTTGTGGTGGAGGTGGACGACCGTAGTAGTATTCGGGTGGCGGTGGTGGATAGGGGTAGCCATATGGAATTGGTGGAGGTGGTGGTCCACCGTAACCTGTCACGAAATTGAATCAAACAAGAAGTAGTAACCTTAGTCTTGAATAGTGCAATACATAAAAACAAAACAAGCAACATAACGTACCTGGCGGCGGAGGACCATAGCCATCACCACCAGGCATATGCGGTGGCGGTCCCCTCCCCATCCCACCCTGCCCATACCCAAAATACGGATCATAATACGGCGGAGGTCCCCTCGGCGCCTGCGCCGACCCATGATACTCCTCATTGTACCCCGGGTACGTCGTCCCATCCGGAATCTTCACCCTCTTTGCATCGGGACCATCACCCAGCCTCTTGTTCCTGATACGTGGACCAGGCTGCTCGTTGTTGGGCTTGGGTGGTTCATCGGCCAAGGCGAGGGCGGCATTGCTTTCCTCTACTTCGCGTTGGTATCGTTCCTTGTCGATGGAGGCTTCGGCGGCGTATTTGGAGCGTTCTTCTTCGGAGAGGGCTTTCCAGTTTTTGGAGATTAGTTTGCCTAGGTCGGCGAAGGCTATTGCTCCTGTAGTATTTGATGGAGAGATGTTTGTGCACATGATGTGAGCAAATATTAGAATGTTTGTGCACATGATGTGAGCAAAAAATTAGAATTTTGAAAACACATCTTCTGTACCAGATTTGTACATAACTGAGCAATTGCATGAACTGANGAGCAAAAATTAGAATTTGAAAAACACAGCTTGTGTCTCAGATTTGTACACAACAGAGCATCACATGAACTGACCATGAGTCTTTCTATGAACCCTCTTCCCCGTCTTGGTCTTATCCCTGATTGCAATCAACTCTTCCACCTTTTCCCTATCGACATTTTCATCTTTCAACATCTCTTCTCTCACCAATCGTTCCCTCTCATACTTGAAACTGTCCAGAAACAGAAGAAATGATAAATGTATTAGTACAGAATCAGACAAAACGGATGAAAGCTAGCAGCACAATCTACAAAACCACTCACAAAATATTATAAGCCGACAACGGTCTCTTTGGCCTATTCGGATTCTTAATGATGTACTGCCTCTTTCTCTTTTTGGCCGTATCAAGAGAAGTATGAACAGCCTGTGCGGGAGCCGGCATGGCGGCTACGGGAGGGGGGTACATTGGGGGAGGACGAAAGGCCGGCGTTGGGACGTGGTGAACTGCCGTCGGTGGGTATGGTGGGATCACTGGTGGTTTGGCATGGGGCTCTTCGTGTTTGACTTCTTTAACAGCGGCAGCTTGCGGAGTGGGCCCTTGCTTCGGGGCGGGTTCGGTTTGGGCTGTTTCAGCAGGAGCAGTTTCAATTGGGGTGTCACCGGCAGCGGCAGCATCTTCTTCTTCGGCCTTGCCTTCCTCTACCGATGGAGCTGCGGGTTCTATCGTTCCTTCTTCCGTCTTGACGGCCTTCCCCTCCTGTGCTTGCGTTTCGGCTTCCGCAGCCTCAACGGCAACGTCTTCTTCTGTAGGCATCTCGAGCTTTGCTCTAATTCGATGGGGTCCAATTACCATGAGAATTCAGTCAATGGGGGACGACCGTATCGATCCAAAGGTCAAGGGGGGGGGTTCACTTGTTGGTTGTTGTCTGATGCGGGAGATGGCGCAGCGGCGTCGATCAATTGCCAATTTATGAGACGTTTGAAATGGTTTGAATCGGATTGCTTAGGCCGTTGTTTGTTCAATGTTCCATGGTTGTTTTATGCCGCTTCATTGAAGCGGCTTAGTTGATGGAGAGGGAGGCTTATGTTAGCGAAGCGGGATCGATAGTATTGATTCCTTTGTAGAAGTATCCGTTGGAAAAATCTTGGAAAATCCTTGGCAGTCGTTGTCAGTCGAGTCAAACCTCTTCAAACTCAATCATAATCAACTAGAATCTTCTGAGGCACATGGGACCTATTGGATTCAGAAGAGTTATTTGTATGGACGCAGCTGCTATTAATTGTCAGTTTTGTTTGCAAGATACAAAATTTAAGTGAGATGTACAAGAGGGGGTACCATGTGAGAGAAGGGGAGAATGTTCCCTTTGCTACAAAACCAGCCTGGTCAGATGGTTCATAGACAGTTGGTGTCAGTTCAGCAACTTTAGCAAGACGTGTTCAGAGTTTTCTTGTGTATTGGAGAAATAATTGTCTAAAAGGCAGAGTATATTACCGTGGTTCACATATTAATCTCCTCACAACTTAAGCCACTCTGAGGGCCAATCAAGTTTTTCTTTACAAAGTAGATAGCGCTGATCTACACGATTTGGTTAAACCCTTTAAATGGACTAATAAGAATCCATTTATGGGTATTTAGTCACAAATTAATTGCCGCTCTTGATGAGGACCAATCACACAATCACAACTTTTTAATATTAATATGCCCATCAGAGGGATATCAAGAGCGGATAAATGTTGACCTAGAGGTAATCCCTGTTCAATTCCCACCTAAGCATGGTCAGCTCTAACACCTTTGTTTTTAAGTTTCAGAAGTAGTTTTCATAGCAAGAATGATCAGGTTGTTCGTCCTCTACATGCGTTCACTTTCGGTTTTTTTACCCGAGCTCCGGTTGTTGAGATATAGCACCCCTCGAAAATCGCCGGCGTCTCCGACGCCACCAAATCTGTTCAATTCAATTCCTAAACGCGTTTAACGCCGTATCTCGGCCCCCAGAGCTCCGTTTGACTCCGTTTCAAGGTTAATATAGCAACTAGGGGTTCCTGGTGAGTACTTAGACCCATCACACTTGTCTGTATTCCATCATAATGTCTAGTTATATTGGTTGAAAAGTTGGTACTCAAGGTATCAAATTGGAAAGGATGACAGTCAACCCCTTCTATCGACGCCTGATAGTGCTTATAGGTACAAAATACTAGCTAATATTCACACACAAATGAATACCTAAGTTAAACATATAATTAAAACGAAAGGTGTCCCTCTATTTCCTCCTCAGTCAAAGCAACATCATTCACCATATCCATCATGTTGTTGCACAATTCATCTTGAACATCTGAAAAGTCGGCCCTTGGAATAATGTTGCGCAGAGTCATCCGAACCCTTGAATTGATGGTGTCCTCACTCACAGGCACACCACATAAATTAACAGATTCAGATATCATTTTTACCAACATCATAATCATTTTAGCAATCTCTCGTGGACTTGCTCTTGTCTCGAAATCTTCATGGATACGCCTGCAACAAGCGGCAAGCCACATGGTCATTGATCTCGCGGCTGATGCAGGTGCAGAAGACTCAGTCTGGGATGTCTCCTTTGCATCTGATATGGTGTAGTCGTTGTCTGGCTTTTTAGGAGAGAATGATAGTGACTGGGGTTTGATTGTGTTCTTTTGAAGAGATGCAATCGATGGAGCAAAATCGGAGTCTGAATCATACTCTCCATCTGAGGCGTATCCCCTATGGTTCTTGACAGGAGTCTTCTTTTTAGGAGATGGGGAGAAAACCAATGCCTGTGGTGTGTAATCTTGATCGAACACCAAATCAACTGCACGCAATTGTGGTTGTTTTGTCGGAGGAGACTGTGCAATGCTCTCTAGCTCAGATTCCTCTGCGGCCGATCTTGGGGACAGCTGTGGAGTGGGAAGTGTCGGCATTTTAGACAAGTTCTTTTCCGCCTCATCAAGCCTCTCTGGATGCTGTGCATGTACCTGATTGAGCATATCCATCAACTGGTTCTTCTTGGAGAGCTTCCCCCAGTCAACTTCGTATGCGAACTGTAGAAGAGACTTGATCATGGCGATGGTGAATCCCCTACCCTTGCCACCCTCACGCCAGTGTTTGATGGCCTCAGGAAGAAGCTTCTTGATCTCATCCGATGTAATCTCTCTCTTCTTCTTGTCGTGCTTTGCAGCCTCTTCTTGTGCACGGCCAATCGAACGAAGCATCTCAAGCTTGTCCCTCAGCTTCTCCAATGCCAAAGGATCGTTGATAAAAGCGCAACGGCCGCCTATCTGCGCAAGGTTATTAATGCGAACCTCTGCCGCCTTGCGAAGGGACATTCCCTCGGCCACGTCGTCCATCAAAGATCCCTTGATCTTCTCGTGATAGTCTAACCTGAGCAAATCACGTTGGTGAGCGCTCCTTGGGTCAATGTCCAAGTACTCGGAGATCCCAAACTCATCCGCTCGGTGGGCGTATTTCCTGTGCACGAAACCAATGACGTGATTGAAGTGCTCCTCGCCCTTCAGTCCAGGAGGGTGCATCTGAAACAACGATAGCCCATCACTTGCCTTCATCCGTGCATCCTCGACTATCTGCATCTGCTCAGGAACTGGATTCAGCACAGCATCTTCTTCAACACCACATGACAAATGAGATGGATTCTCTTTTGCAGCAAAAATGCAAGTCTGTAGCGATGGCAAATCTTTCCACGGAACAGATAGCTGTCTGTGCAACTCACTGACACATTCGTAAGACCAAGCATTGCCTCCATGATTATTCACAATGTCGACAGCCAGTTTCTTTTGCTCTGGCGTCATTGCTTGCCAGAAGGAAGGAAGAAGAGAATAAATATCAACATCGGCGTAGTGCTGGACCAAATCATACTACGAATCGGAGGCGAGCAAATGGCGTTCGATCTTCTTACACCAATCAGAAAACGGAAGCATCTCCGTTGGATGAGTATTGGTGGCTATGAATGAGTTTCTCCAGATTGAAGGGTCGCGCTTGGTCCTCCTAACAGCAGCAAGTCCGCAGTTCACTAACTTCCACTGATCAATAAAAGAACGGTTGTTGATTGATTCCGTTAGCAATGTCTCCAATGATTGCCTTGTCGCTGTTTTGTCACTCTTAGCGACTAGCCTATCAAACGCCTGGTTCACATGAGAGGTGTCGGCCTCTTCTTTGATACTAAGAATCTTATGATCAGCACGCAACTTGTTGGCTTCGTAGCAGTTGACATGCGATGAAAAACCATCCACCAATTCCAGACACCACCATTGAGGATTATCGCACACAACGGGGAGCTTCCTATATCCCTGTACGATCTTTTGTCGAAGGAATGACAATTAGAATAGAAACAATCGTAAAGCCAAATTAAAAGAATGAAATTGATTAGATAGCTCACCTGAAGGGACATCTCAGCCCATGCATCATCCGTCATGAATGCATTTTCCGTCATAACAATTGTTGAACCAGGCTCAGCTCCCTCCTCCACCAAAAACTTATCAGAATAGCCAGGCTTTCTCTTCTTGCCTTTCATCACAAATCCAGTTGGGCCATTATGACCTGAAGTAACACCAGTCCTAAACATGGTGATAGAGCAGCGAGCATCAGCAACCTTTCGCTCGTGCTTTTTGTTCCCCGTCTCGCCCAGGACCCTGATGTTGCCATTTTGATCAGACATGACGCAAATCTCGTCTCCACCAAAGACAAAGTGTTGAATCAGCTCGCCGAAAGTCTTCCCGGTTTTGCGGCACACACCAGTATTCTTCTCCCGCAAGAAATTGAGGCCTGCTAAAAAGAGTTCATCCACCTCCACTGACAAGCGACGGAACACATGGATCGTTTATTGTTCGTCTTCTGGACACTCATGAAAGATGACTTCAACCTTCCTGCACTCTTGCTCCTCAATGTGCGGTAAACCCACTTCTTTGCATTTCCTGCGTGACATTTTTTACCAGCATCAGCAGCAACTAAATCCACCACAGTTTGTGCAATTTTGGTTGCAGTGCAACCCTCGTTAGCCCTGTCCTTCCTGATGGTATATTGGATGAGGAACTCAGTGTCGCTGTCATTGACAATTGACTTTCGGCCCGGGCGATCTCCTGGCTTCAATCGTTTTGAGACATCATTGCAGACGTAGTTGGAAAAGGTGCGAGGTTGAATGCCAAACTTCCTCGCAACAGCTGATTTAGAGGGTCTGTCAACAACATCATCTTTGTGACTGTCCCAATATTCAACTGCCTCCCTCAAATTGTCAACATCTTTGTGACAGTCTTTCCGACTCTGAGGCAAGACAACTTTGCACGCCACAGGATTGTCCTTCGTACCTGCATTCAAACGGGGGGGAGGAACGGGTGGGGAGTCTGTTGGATGAAGACTTCTTTTTCTTGGGAGATGACACCTTCTGTTTCTTTTTGGGAGGTTCAGTATGTAGTCCCAACGACTTGAGCCTCTCCTCGTTCCTCCTAATATTTGCTTCTCGAAGCAATTCATATTCAGAGGGCCCTGTTTTTTGTGGAGGGGGATCAGTGCCTGTGAGGAGTTCAGGAGGATCTTTGAGCTGAGGCTGCTGCTCGGGTTGCTCCAACTCACGGCCTTTGCGCTTGCGACGGTCTGCTTTTGTGCGAGCCCTCTTATCCGGCTTCGGCTTGTTCCTCGCCACCTCTTCGGCCTTGCGTTTCTCAGCTTGTTTGGTAACTTCGTGACGGATCTTTTGACGGCGTTGACGTTCGTAGTCGGCCTTTTTCTTCTTGTCGACACGGAAGAAATCTGTGATGGACCCGAATTTAATGGGATTGTTGCTACGCCTCGGGGAGGTTCGTCGGGTAAGCTTGCGGGGGGAACGCCACAGATAAACAAGAACTGGTCGGGGCATGATTGAAGTGGTACTGCGGCGGCTATCGTTTCAATTGGTGCTGTTGTTGAGGGGGGAGTGAGAGTGAATTGCAGGAACGGGAGCAGCGGCGATGGTCGTCGACGATCGATGAACAGAGTTCGGATGCAATTGCACTTTGTGGTATCTGGATCGCAAAAAAATAGCGTAGGAATTAATATACGAAATGGCGGGAAAATACTAGTGTTCCCGCCACATTTGACCACTTTATTGGAATTGAATTGGTATAAGAATTGATTAGGGATTGACTCTATATTGAATGGGGTGTTGGTCTGGAAAGGGTCAAGTGTTGCAAGGCGTGCTAGATGATAGCATGGTTGAGGAACAAGGGGAGCCTGACTTTAATTTTTAGGATGTGGTTAAAGCTGCTGGAGACATGTTTGACGCATTTGAATTGTCAAAGGTTTCAATCGAACCGACCATCTTAATGCGGGTCAACGGTTTGTACATAATTAATAAAGTCAAAACACTATTGCTATTAATGCCATGTTATGTTTTTTTCACAGAGAGTCACGGAGCTCATCATCAAGCAAGGCATGTTATTGCTTACTTATATCGCAACTGCTGTCAAGCATCAATAGCATCAATACTAAAATAGAGCCTGTGTCAGTTAGCTAGGAAGTCTAGCTAATGAAGTTTATAGGTTTGGTCTCAAAAGCCAACAAGTAAACTTCTTCTATCACCACGTTCCTCATTGGCTATCTATTTCTATAAACTTACATTCGTGATCAATCCAGAACAATTTTCAGCCAAATCTTACTTATAATCTTCTTTGTCTTTGTCCCCTGCTTGGCATTATACCCTTGCCTCTCTCACTCCTCTGATCATTATGGCGCTTACCATACCTACCTGGATTTTTTTCAAAATCTTTATAATCACTAAACCATTCATATACTTCTTTTTCTTTCTTCCCACCATCTCTATTCATTTGTCTAGCTTCCCTACCCATCACTTTGTTGTTACTACTTCTATCGTGATGATGATGAAATCTCTCCTTCCCCAAACTCTCATCCCTACTAGTATCAAAAGGCATCCAACCATAATCACTAACATCATCCAAAACCAACGGGCCGAAATTCCCAGTATTATACAACTTTAAAAAAGTCTCACATCGTTTCAACATGAGCCTCTCCTCGGTGAATTTGTCTTTGTATCGATTTGCAAGTTTCATCAAACACTCTTCAATATCATGTGTAGGCCCATCCAATTGTAACTTATCCACGTAATGGAATAAACCATCACGATTGGCACAATGCAATACATATGAACAAAATTGCTTTTGCACCGAAACATTGTTCATTGCCTCTTTAGAAAGAGGTAGTAAATTAGCCGCGCCTAATCCAAACCACGCCTCTGGTCTTTCCTCAAACATGTAATAAGGAGGAGTTATACCCGGTACATCCATAAAGAATGCCCGTGGTTTATCTCTAAGTAGGTATTCGGTTATTTCACGTGTTTTACCGGGTACATCTTCAACTTCTGGGATGTGACCTTTTCTACACCCAGACTTTTTTGGATCGATTCTGGTCTTTGTGGAATTCTTGGGAATGAATTCACGTTGTTTTGCTCTTCGCAGTAGAGACATTAGTACGCTTGATTTACCTACATTGGGCACGCCAACAGTGAGTGCAAAATTTTGTGAGCTTGTATGTATGGTGTGTAATAACCCATCCAACATGGGATCGTAGTGGTGTAAGGTGTCGTTACTTCGATTTTCATGCCGGGTATCTACGAATATACTGCGAGAATGTGGCCAGATGGCATTCGTCCATGATTCGACTTTATCACGTGCGCATACATCGAGGAGATCGGCGTGTGTGTATGCTATAAGATGTGTACGGTGTTTCGCCAGGCGAGTAAAGGATGGATGGTGCGAGGAGGCGGGGACGCGTGCATCGCGTATTTCTAACAGGACATTGGCATCGTAGGATCGTTTGTGGATGTTGGCTAGGCCGTCGAATTCGTAGGATGCCTTGTTGTAGGTGGATAGAGCGTGGGGGGTTATTTTGTTCCAGTTTGTTTTGGGAAATTTCTTAACGAGGTTGGACCAGGTTTTGTGATTGGTTAGGACTCGGTTGGGGATACGTGAGAGTTGTTTGCCGATGTGAACTTCGTTTGGGTTTGATTGAGTGGATTTGGAACGTATGCTGCGGCTGAGTGGAGGTAACCGTCGAGCGATGGCGGGGTTGATGGTTGTTGCCATTTTTTGGGTGGTTGCAAGTTGCAACCGAATTCATTTGCAAAAATGGACAGAGCGTTGGCTGGGATCTGCTGGGTTGGGTTGCTTCTGTGAATTACCTTTATGTTTAAAATGATTAATTAGCATCCATTCAATTCTGATAAGGTTTTTGAAAGGTAATATTCCAACTGATGTTCCCGCCAAAAAATCCGCCACGGGATGCAAAACGACCATGACACAAAACATAAAAACTCACAAGATCTCAAAATCACAACGCTCCTCCTTGTGAATGAACCATCCACAACCGCGATCATCAAACGGCACCTCTCCAACGGCAACACTATCTAAACAACCACAACAATGTCCTCACACCAAATAGAAGTAACCATGCGCGACGGCCTCCTCTGCGACATCGACTGCATCAACGACACCGCCGACGAACTACTACTCGAAATCATCGGTCCCATTCCCCAACTCCCCGACGATGAAGAAGGAGAAGAAAGACAATATCCCGGAGTGGTGGGTAAAGACCCCTGGTGTGTTCTTTCTTCTTACGGACCGTCTTCGTACACTGAGAAGGAATTGCAAGAGTTGATAGGTCCAGATGAAGAGGGTGGTTTGATTTGGACTGCGCAATTAGTGCCGGAGGGAAGTGTTATTAAACCACGTAGGGGTATGCCTTTTCCAGTTACCACGAAAGACTTTTTATCCAGCGTAAGAAGGATTGGGATACCATCAGTAACAGTCCAGGCAGAAGCGGGTTATGAAGATTTATGGGATCGTCATTCTCGGCATGAGAGTACGCTACCGACAGAAAATGCACGATGGGTATTTCATGGTGTCTTAAATGGATGGCCGGGTCTAACTCTAATGGAGGTACGGAGTGTTCGTGTCCAAGAGCGCGAAACTATATTAAAGAAAATGCTCTCCACCTCCAGCAGTAAAGGGAAGAAGATTTGGCACTGCGTGACTGATGGGAACGATCGTGAAATTGATCTTGTCGACGCAATTAACGGATATAAAGGGAGCAAACACTCAGTTATTACTCTGGAGTTACGATCGCCATCTTGGTCTTCACAGGGTTGGTCTAAGGATTCTCCTGGCTTTGTTATGTGGACGGAAGGCCAAAATGTTGAAGACAGAAAGTCGTCCACACCCTTTCAGTTGAACATGAATTATGGCATTGACATTATCAAGAATACAATAGAAAAGAGAGATCCAGCATGTACAATGATCCACATGATAAATCACCGATACGCATCACCCAACAAACCCGAATCAGCCAAAGACAGACTTCTCTATCATTCCATCGTCCTCCTTGAATGGGATCATCAAAAATACTGCTCTGTAGTTGAAATTGGTTTCTTAAATGGTCTGGGTGGGAACAAGGGCAAATCCAACTGGGTACAAGACAAAGATGCCACACCGTACAGTGCAATATACGCGGCCTTCCCACCTGAAATGATTTTACCATGGAAAACTACCCTATCAGAAATTAGAGTGACAAACGTCCCATACCGTAACAAAGACGATCTAATCAACAATTACATGAATCAATACGAAGGACACAAAGGACGTTTTGTGGACACAAATTGCAGCTTCTCACATGAGGTCCGTCTAACCTTCAACCTCCGATCGCATATTGCCACCTATCTTGTGAATTATATATTACGAGATAAAACCTACAGTGAAATGAAGAGAAATTGTCAAACCTTTGCTGCGGACCTGTGTGGGTTTTTGGCTGGTAAAAAAGATATTTCGCCGTATCATCCCGTGAATCAGATTCAGTATCATAATTCTACGCATACGTTTTTGTATGAGAGTAGTAAGTATTCGAAGAAGAAGAAGTCAACGTATTTTTGAGTTGATGGGTTTCTGGGATATGATGTGTTGTGAGGAGAGGGATTGGAAGCATTTTTGCAAGCAGTTATATTTTCTTCAGAATTTTTTAAGCTATTATTTGTTAGCTATTTAGAATTGGTTGTGGTGACATTGCTGCAAAGTTATTGCACTCTTGTATGTTATCTTAAACCTCTTGTTCTTTTAATAGAGTTTAATTATTAGGGGGCACATGATGCTGACCAACTGGCTGTTGTTACCTACTATGTTGCAAGTCTTTGACAACTGGGTTAAGAAGGGTACCGAAGTTAAAATATATGCTATATTTAATTAGTATTCCTTTAGGTAGGTTAGAATACTTCTGACATTTTTCTGTTAATCATTCAAGGTCATGTAGACACATCTCACATCAATGGCAACCGCCAGACCACAAAGAACAAAAAGAAAACAATAACAGCACCAAAACACAGTCCAGTGCCGCAAGAAAAATTTAATCTAATTCAAACAATCTATTGAATATCTCTAAGTGAAATTAGAGATAATATGATTATACATGAAATTACAGGTATGTCATCTTGTCTGCTCTTTTAATTCCTCTTCATCATGTTGCCATTGTTTGTATCTTCATCATACATTAAACATGAGATCGGAAGAGGTCGTGTAG
>JALLAY010000326.1:0-16994 GCA_036939635.1 Cyclotella baltica | reverse complement strand
CTAGATAGCAAGCATGATGCGATCAAGGAAATTTGGGGCAACAGGCACCAGTGGCAGCATCAAGGGCAGCGCGACTAACCAGAATGCGGCTTCAGCAGTCAACCGGCTTAATAACGAGTTTGCAGCCAGTGAACCTACTGCTTTGAATTATCTTAATTTAGCTAGCACTTTTAATAATCAGAACCAGAACGAGAGCATCCAGATTCAGCCCAACATCATGCCAACGGGAGCTGCCATGTTTCCATTCCCATCTGCAAATCAAGCAGCAGCAAAACCAAGCAGCTCAAGAATTCTCTCGCTCAGAGAATGGACCAAGCATGCAATCAACTGTGTTGGTGACAACAATGGAAAACAGGCAGCTTCATCCCCGGCCTACATGCAAGCAGCCTTGACCATTGCTAACTGTCTGGCAGACCAAATCATACAAGCTGAGAAGTTGGCTGATCGGTATGGCATTTCCACCAAGCTGGATTTGTTGCCCATTAGTGTAGGACAAGATTGGGCTAGTTATGTTATGGTTCGTTTGAAGGGCGATAATTCTGGTGGCACTGACCAGAAAATTCACGCCAAGACGCACCAAGGCACTGAAGTAGAAGAGGAAGAGGTGTGGGGGAGTTTGGATGATTCAGGGGGCGTCAGTAGAAGCATTCACGTTCCTCTTGAACCAGAAGCCAATCAAGGTGAATATGATGTTAATGCTCAACCAGCTTCCTTTTTAGATTTGTTCAAGAAACAGGCAGCAGCCGAAGAGAGAAGCCAGAAAGATTCAGCTTCATTTGCGTCCCTCACAAGGGAGAGTATCACCGAGATTGCAGAAGTAGAAGCTGCAAAAGCTAGGCATATCAATCATCAGCTGAAATCGTTTTTACTAGATTTGCAGAGAAATCAAGTAGCCGGGCCAAGTAACACCGAGGATGAGGTGCAGGAGCAAATTATTGCACCCGACTCCCGTAACACTTTTGCAGCAGCGGTGGAAGATATTGGCGGAGATACTGATGAACGATTTGAATCATTTCTACAGGATTTCGATGCAAATGAAAGTGAACTGGAGCCAAACCAATTCGCAAGTGCAGCTGAGAGTACCCATGATGTTCATAAACAGTTTGAATCTTGTCTAGGAATGTTTGACGCAGACGATTTGGATAGGAAAGTAGCTGCAAAGCAAACAGATAATGGTTGCCTCCATGAGGGAAGTGGCAATGACTGCATTCTACCATATGAATCTTTTCCAGGAACATTTGACGCATATTATTTGGATAGGAAAGTAGCAGCCAAGCAAACCGACAACGGCTGCCTCCATGAGGGAAGTGGCGATATCTGCATTCAACCATATGAATCTTTCCCAGGAACGTTAGATGATTTTGATTTTGATAGGAAAGTAGCAGCCAAGCAAACAGATAATGGTTGCCTCCATGAGGGAAGTGGCGATGACTGCATTCAACCATATGGATCTTTTCCAGGAACATTTGACGCAGATTATTTGGATAGGAAGGTAGCAGCCAAGCAAACCGACAACGGCTGCCTCCATAAGGAAGCTGACAATAACTGCACTTATATCGGTATTGATAACAACTGCATTCAGCTTGGTAGTGACAGTGGGTGTCCCCATGAAAGAGATGGCAACGGCTACTGCACTCGAATAGATCTTGACAATGGTTGCATCCAGCAAGGTGATGACTCTGGCCTTCGCCAAGGCAGTAAGGCAGAATACAAGTGTCTCGGCCAGGCAGCATTAACTGCCATTAACTATCTTGAAGTCGATTCTGCTGAAATCAAATGCCCCGAGGGTGAGAACAGCCATGATGATCAACACAGGGAGAAATCTGCAAGAATCTTCTACCTCGGGCTGGTACTCTATGAGTTGTTTTCAGGTGGCGATCAGCCATCGGCTACATTGTACGCCCTTCCTTTATTCAATGGGGCATTCTTTTCATTGTCAATATTAACTATGGTGAATGAAAGTAACAAAGATCAGACTTCCGAAGGAGATAGCAACCGTCGCCAGAGGACATCCCAATCCAAAAAAGAAATGAGCTTGTGTGAAGTAGCATGTGAATACCTTCGAATCCTGGGCATTAATGGGCCACTATGTCAATTGATATTCAACATGCTGGACTGCGTCTATGGAGACTTGGGTGGAAAGGAATGTTTTACCAAAATGGAAGATGTAAAGTTTGATTTGCAGCTAATGCAGGACAAACCCTTCAAGTTTCTTCAAAGCTTGGATTTGGACCAGCTTTCTCGAACAGGCTTGCCTTTAGACGAGGCTGTAATTCCAAGAGAAGCAGAGTTAGAATCTATCAATGCGTGTTATCAACGCTGTGCCTCTGGAATATGTGAGCTTGCAATTATCAAGGGTATATCGGGAAGTGGAAAGACGTGGCTGGCGCAACAAGTGGGCCATAATGCTGCAGCCAAGGGAGGGGTATTTTTGACTGGAAAATTTGATCAAATGCAACAGACCAAACCGTTTGCCCTCTTGGCGTCAGCTTTTAATCAATACTGTGACATGTTAACTGTCCAAAGCGAATCAAATTGGGCTATGACAGTTACAAATGAATTAAAGACTGTCCTTGGCCAAGATGTGCTTCATTTGGTAAATGTTATTCCCCGGCTTGGTTTGGTGCTCAATGTGACCACATGCAATAACGATTCCTTTGAGGTCCAGAACCACGGGAATGCTATCAAAAGACTTCACCACTTGTTATGTCTGTTTGTGGAAGTTATATGTACAAACTCATTCATGCCTGTCACGCTGTTTATGGATGATGTGCAGTGGATCGATCAAGCCTCTGTTGCGGTCCTCGATTGTCTCTTGAGACGGAAACAGCAGAAATTCTTCTTCCTTGGTTGTTGCCGGGATGATGAAATGAATGCTGATCACATAGTTCTGAAGATGTTGGACAATGTGCGTGCCTCTGGTGTCAATGTAACAACTGTTAAGTTGAGTGGCATGAGTGAAAATGTCCTTAATGAGGTCACATCCAATCTATTGTGTCTTTCGCCACGAGTTGTAAAGCCTCTAGCGGATATAGCCTACAACAAGACAAGAGGTAATGCTTTGTTCTTCTACCAGCTGTTATTGTCGCTGTACCATGATGGTTTGCTGTATCTAGACTTTGACCGCCATCGTTGGATGTGGGACGAAGAGAAAATCTTGTCAACGAACTTACCTGATAATATAGCAATCTGCCTGACAAATTGCATTAACAAACTTCGAATCGAGGTTCAAGTGGCTCTGCATAACTTGTCAATGTTTGGTGCTTCAGCTAAAGCTGAGTACATCGAATACCTTCAAGACGAGTTCAATTTGACTCTGATAGACCCATTAAAAGAGGCTGAGGCGGAGGGTCTAGTTAGGTGTATGAATGGGATGTTTAGTTTTTGCCACGACCGTATACAAAGTGCTTCCTACGACTTGGTCGGAGAGAGAGATCGC
Source organism: Cyclotella baltica (assembly GCA_036939635.1). NCBI lineage: Eukaryota > Bacillariophyta > Thalassiosirophyceae > Thalassiosirales > Thalassiosiraceae > Cyclotella > Cyclotella baltica. The sequence goes on along the minus strand of JALLAY010000326.1, from coordinate 13,555 downwards.
CGCTGCAATCATTTGGCGTATGGAAAAGGCTTAATCAAGAAAAGGTGACGAAGTTAATATTGGTTGTAACATTTCTTCCTTGATACTAATTCTTACTCCTTCTTACGCTATTTCAGCATGGATGATGGGGACGACGAGTTGCTATACGTAGCTGTCAACCAGCTAAACCTTGCGGGCCGTACGGCTGTTACTGAAGAATCTGAGCTGTTAGATATGGCCATGTTCAATGTGGCTGCTGGGAAAAGATCAATTTCAATGTCTGAGTTCTCTTCTGCAGCCACGTTCTTCGACAATGGTTAGTTTATTCAATTGTGAAACCACAGCTTTCTTGCTATGAGCATGGTGTACTTTTTCTCAACTATTTGTCACCACAATGTAAGCCCTTGGTTTTCTCAGTAACAATCATTGGAGCGAGAATTATGAATTCAGCCTTCAATTATATGAGTTAGCGTGTAAATCAGCATTGGCAACTGGAAATCTTATAGCCGTTGGCATCTTTTTTACCTCAATCTTGGAGCATGCCAGGAGCTTTGATGACACTCTCAACGTCCAGCTACTTAATATTTCTCTTTTAGCCCATTCATCGAAAATTGCAGAAGCACTTGAGTTAGGTCGAGATATCGTAGCCAAACTGGGGGAAGCCTTGCCAATCAATACTTCACAAAATGAATTAGATCAGCAAATTCAACACACACAGAGTCTTCTCAGGGGTTTAGATTTTTCAGAAAGCAACATTCATACCTATTTGGTTATGACGGATGAAAGAAAGATCATAGCATTAAAATTTCTAGCCCAGCTTCAAGTGATTACATGGTTGGTTAATTCACCTCTCCATCCTTTTGTTATATTGGTAAGTTGGTTGTTGTTGTTGTGCTCGTTCTATTTAGTGTGTTTGAAGCTAATGCATTCTTCAGAAAATGATTCAAACCACGATTGTGTATGGTAAGGTTGTTGATTTTGCTACAAGATAAATTCAACTGACACCACACTGCCTCAACTTAATATTTTACNTATGGTAAGGTTGTTGATTTTGCTACAAGATAAATTCAACTGACACCACACTGCCTCAACTTAATATTTTACCTTGATTAACTAACTATTTATATAAGGTCTTTCTCCTTCATCTCCAATTGCTTTTGCTTGCTTTGGATCATATTTGGCCAAGCTTGGAAGTCTTCAAGTTGGTTACCGATTTGCTTTGATGGGGAAGTCTCTTCTTTCAAAATTGGATGCTAAGGATTCAGCCGGGGAGGTGATTGCTCTAGTGACGGAATTGCAATGTTTCATGGAGCCCGCCAGAGCAGCTAATGAATTGCGGATTCAAGGCAAATCTGCTGCCTGCACTGTGGGGGACATGAACTGGGCGTAAGTAAACAAGTTCAAGTTGTATTTTCTGAGCTCATTACCAAATTGACTTGATTTTCATTAGGTGTTTGAATCAAGTGCGGTACTGTGAAGAGTGCTTGTGGGTGGGAATGCACCTTTCATCTGTCGATGATGTGTTTGCAAAAGCTCAACTATTCTTCAAACAACAAGACCACAAATTATGTTTAGCATTCAACTTGGTTGGAAAAAGGTTTGTTCGAGTGCTTCTGGGTGAAGAAAGTGGAACCATGACATTAAGTAACATACCGAGAAGTATAAATGATATCCCGAGGCCCCGTCTAAAAATGTTATTGTAAGTGAAGTGAATGAATAAGAAAATTGCACAACCTAGTCTCATGCACTCGTGTTTTCATACCAAATGTTTAGATCCTTCTACAGCCTTTGTCACTCATTTCTACTGAATCAGCGTGATCTCAAGAGCTGCTCTGAGTCATTCTTGGAAACTGACCTGAAATCTTGTTTCCTTGTACAACTTTTTCCAAATTTTGGGTGCCTTGCAGTAGCCATAGTAATAATTCTACTGCTATTAAAATAGCTTATGTAATATTTTTATTGGTAACAGAAAAAAATACATTGGATTGAAATACTGGGCTTATCTAAATTAGTGATTCGCCGTGAAAGTGCATCCAATCTTCTGACGTCGCTCATTTGAACTTCACGAGCTCTCGCAGCTCGCAGATTATCCATCAGAATATCTTCGACACCCATCAAACATAACTAAACCTCAATAACCATGACGGACACGGACGACGAAGAGCAACCATGGTACGTATCCGCTTATCAACGTCCTCGGGATACGCCGATGATGTGTATCTTTGAACCTCTTTGAACGCGTTGAGCGTCGATCGTCGAGAAGAAGTTGGTCACGGATCTAACGACATGGCCGGATCGACTTGGATTGATTCGGAAGATGTGCAAAGATTGCTTCTCGAAACGGATCGACACGGATCGATTTAGAATTCGGGTCACTGCTGACATAGAGAGAAGGGGGTCATGGATCGTACCGATGACACGCTCGGCTGGATCGATGGACATGGATCGACATGGATCGAGTTGGAAGATGGACATTCAGATGTGACGATGAGGAGTGTCACGTCTTCCTAAATCAACCGAATCTCAATGTTGCTGCAAGGATTTTTATAATTTGACTTTGTAGTCATGAGTCCTCCTCCTTTGAATGTTGTGTGTCTCTGATGCTTGCATAAATTGTTTATTTTGCTGTCAAATTTCTTGTAACCTATGCTAATGCATTTTAACATTATTCAATTTACATAGTGTTGTTGATGTGGTAGGCATCAATAATGGAGGGTTTGGGAGAAATTGTAGGGTACACAATATTTGTGGCAGTGCAGTGGAGGTTGGGACTATTCTGCATATTGTTCATGTTGCATCTGTCCGGGGTGGTAAAGTGTGTAATGATCTTCTACTTTACCTGGTCCAGGACAATGGAGAAGTCACTTGCAAGGTTGGGTTTATTTCAAAAGATTTTGGAAATCAATACAAATTTTTACGCAACAAATACATCCAGGTTGATGATGTCTATTCTGATCTTGACAAAGATGAAGATAGGAGGTTGAAAGTCTATCAAAATTACGGGTTTGCTACTGCTTTTGTATTGGGAGAGGATATATTTCACAAACATAACCCGAAATCGCAGGGCATTTCTCTTTCAATAACCTAAACCATGACTCATCAGTGATCCATTTGTCTGTGTATAGTTCATTTTGAATCAGCTGTTTGAAATGATTAATGACGATGACTTTGTTCGCATGTGCTTTAGACCTGCCCATCCTGCATTTATCCCCTGCTTGCTATAATCTAAATGGCAATAAGTCCAAAAGTATTGATCCCTACCGTTGTTGGATGGTAGTGTTTTGATCGGAACGAGATGTAGATATGGATTTGTGGTGGTCAACAATGTTGGGGATCAAGATCTAGGAAGTCTAGTAGGTCTACTTTATGTTGCTGCGGATCCCATGGTGATTGATATTTTTGTCATTGGAAAAAAAATGATATTGAAAGATTTTTAGGTAGTTACTAACAAAGTATGGTAGGGCAGCCTAATTATGGAAAAAGTTGTATCTAACAGCATTTGTCATGTTTTTATTGCTGGACTTGCGGCATTTCGGTTGTACCGGGACACCGGCGATTCATTGTGGATGGAAAGAGGCTGCATCCACAAACAAGAAATAAAGCATTGGGCTGATTTAGGAGCCAAGTGGAATTTACAACAAAAGCTGCAACTCATTGAAGCCGAGGAAGCTTATTGCAGGTGTAACTATTCACATGCGAAACAATTATACAAGGCAGCAATACAAGCCGCCAAGTCTCATAGGTACATTAATGATGAGGCGCTGTCATATGAACTGGCAGCAAGATTCTATCTTGAGACGAGTGATATGACATCATCCCTTGAACACTTTCGGCTTGCTCATGAAAAGTATTGTGAATGGGGTGCTGTCAGGAAGGCACAGGAGTTGTTTGTATACATACATCAAAAACTTGGTACTAATGTATAGGAGTAAAGTCCTTGATTCATAAGTATTTCTTTACGATCAGTATAATAGGGAAAGAATTTATCCAGTTTGATGATCTTGTTGTCATCGAAGGGTGTTTAGCCAACTTTATCTTGAAATAAACGAATTGTGAAGCAGTACAACTTTGTTAGCACTTCCGGAGACCTACCATAGTTTGTTAGCAAGTACCTTTTTTATCCAAGTTAGTTTTTTCTTGTTGGAAGCCAGCCATATCCAGGCTCCGTCACATGTTGTTCCCCTAACAAAAAACATCTCGATTCATGAAACCATGACATCCGCCGAAATAAAGGGCACGCTGTGGACTCTCAAGATAGGCGTCCCCAATTCTGCTGGCTATGACCAATCACTATCTACATATCATGAGGATCAAAACACTACCACTGAGCAGAATTGTGTATGCCTCTATCATGAGATATTACTGTTTCTTTACACTGTATAGTGAAAATTGGATGTTTGAGATTATATTGTACATGATGGATGGAAATATTTGTACACGAAGGCATCAGACATAAGTTTTAATTCAAGATAATTAATTTTCAATTATTGCTTCTTTTCATTAGATTTAAACTGAGTATTCTACAGACAATTAATTCTAGCCACAAAAAATATATTATCCATATAAAATGATTCATAACTCCGCGTTTTAATTGCAAAGTGGCGTCGTCCTATAGTTAAACCGACGGTTGATTATTGCGTGATTTAATCAACATATTTTCTTCCAAGACAGGCGACCGTCGTTCCTCCCGTTCGTGTTTCTGTTGCGTCAACTTGAATTGAGGAGGTGCGAATTATTTTGTGACACGAAAAATTGACATCGATTTAACTGATCCCCCGCGTAAAAGAATCACCCCTCGAAGGTTGCTTAAAAATCCGTCGTGTTTTTATAATTGTTGTTCTTTTTTAATTGGCACGTTGTCTGCATTGGATGAGAGCCTTAATTTGAGAAGAGACGGCTGGGGACGAGGCAGAGTGGAACAATTGGAACAGTGATGATGTCAATTGATACTTACTTTTCGACGGAAAGAATCACATTCCGGAGGGGGGAACGCATCGAATTATTGCAGATGTTGTTTTGTTTTTAGTTGGCAGGAACCTGCGTTAGTTGTTTGCGAGCGGCCGTCATGGTCGTATCGTTTGGTGAGTGGGGAAGGGCAAGAAGAATGGTTGGGCAAGCGAGCGAAGGCGGGTGGGATTGGTAGGAGTTTTGCGAGCGAGAACGCAGTTGACTTAGGCTGTTTTGCGATAATTCGCCGAAAAAATTACAATCCGTTAAAAATATTACATAAGCTTTTTTCAAGACCTGTAGATTTATTACCGTAGGCACCTTAAGACTCATCAGGTACTAACAAAGTTGTACCCACTAACAAGGTAGAAAGTGGCAATGAGTGTGGTTTTTGGGGTCCTGTATTTTTTATTCCACAGGTAAGGTAGGCCCCAGGACCCTTCATTTTTGGTGTGAAGTATTCCTTTTTGGTGCCAAAACAATTCATGACACCCATTGATGCCCATTTGATTTTCGGTAACAAACTTCATTAAAATCCATCAATTGAATTGATCAGATAAACGACGGCCATAAATAAATTCAAATGGATGGCTTGAACGTTTCAATCCAAGTGAAATGGATGTGTGGAACTGGGTGGATGATGTACATTCCTATTCACAATTGGGATGAATGACATCATCAGATTTTTTTGGTTTTCAATTGAAAGCAAACCCATCCACGATCACCTTGTGTCAGCTGACACTCAGATGTTACTGAGCCAAATTGTGACATTATGACTGAATCTGGCATAATCTGTGGCTAAGTCATGACATGTCAATTTTTTTGTCAATGTCGATGCCACCAGCTGACATGACACCACATAACAATTTCTACTAAAAAGCTGATCACTGATCAGTAGATGCAACACAATGTCAACAAATCAACTGGTTGAATCCCCCATGAATTCTACACGAATGATTAACATCAGAAACCTTATATTGGCTCCATTGTGTTTACCTCACCCTTTTAACAACCAAATGAAATACCACCAAAGTCAGTTTGGCACTTCTTTGATTGCATTTTCGAGGCCCAAGGGCTCTAATAGGCTCTAATCAGAACAATAGCATCGATAAGACATAAATGTTTCCTTCAAATTACTCTGCCAGTTTATTTTTGGAGCTGATCTATTCTACAACAAAATGGTTCAATTACCTTCTGGCTTGCCTACAGACTACAAGCATAACAGATACATTTACCAGCAACATATCTGTTTTGTCCACTTTTAGTCTCATAGAATATCAATCTGAAACCCTACCTCTGGTTACAAGCTGTGGCTTGCCCACTAAATATCTTCATCATTTGTGTTGATGGGATTTTTTTAATTAACACCTAGTGGCTCCATAAAACACTCATGTTTCACAGGAAGCTTCTTCATGGAAAGTAAATTTGGTGTCAGATGAGGGAGCTGACAGTTTGAAGACGTATATATTTGGAGAGAGTTTGTGTCCTGCAAGGTATCATCTATTGTTTAGGCTAATGATTTAAAGGAAGATATAGAAAGTCTCTCGGTTTTAGAGTAAGTCGCCGTGCAGGCTTTACCCATTCCAGTAAAGTCCAGATACAAGGATGATTTTCGGAGCACACTTACTTCTTTGTGGTGCAATCTTTTCACCATCTCCTTTGACATTGCAGAAAGCTCAAGTGGGAATGTGAGGAGAGATCAAGTGTGATCTCTGAAAGCTCCCGAAAAGGTCCTCCCCGAAAATTGCCTCTTCCTAGTTTTAGTTTTCAGAACTTTGGTGTCAAGATTTGTTTCTTCAATGTTCTGATTACAGATCAGCATGTTCCTTCTCGTGTTTTCACTGTTTGTACTAGATATCAAACCATTCATTATTGAATCATTCCTTCTTTCAACACTCAATTTCTATACAGCGGCTTAAGTTTTACTGTGCCATCGGCACATTTCCTTCTAACAGCCTCAACATGCGAATTGTTTGTCTCACCAATAGATTTCACATCAAACACAATTCCTTTTTCAATATCCACAGAATCATACTCTTCAACGTTGGCATTCAATATTTCGGCAGCATCTCTCAAAACATTACATCCTCTACTCATTTTGATCAAATATTGAAGCAGTTTTGCTGATAATCCAATAAGATCCTGTAAACTGATCAGGACTATCATTATATTTGCTGTGCCAAATGATGCTGCAAAACCCCTTTTAGTCAACAGAAAATATTCAACGAGTGGAGTCCAGGCATACGTAAACAAGCCATAATTTGTCTCCCATGCAAGTCTATGAAAGTAGGATCTAAATGTTGTTCTTCCGTACAGCCAGAAGGACTGCACCGCGGTACTATCAGTAGATCTTTGTCTCTCGCTGTCATGGTCGTTGGGATCCTCCTCGTTACCTAAAAGTCCATCTATTTCACTCTGAGTTTGGTATAGATTTTCTTTCACTGATAATGTTCCTTGTGAAGCACTCATATACAGGGCTTGACCTGCACGAACCATGTGTTCACATTCCTGCACTGAAGAGTCAAACAAATGAAACCAAACAAAGGGCATTGTCATAGTCAGGACTCCCAAAGCAAGAAAAAGACTGATATAAGTCCCATAATCTGTTCGATCCCAGCTCTTCTCAGCAGAAACTGCTAGATTTGCACAGCATAATATAACAAGATAAATCATCGTAACCAAGCCATCAAACATGTCAAGCATACTTTGCCACACCCCATTAATCACTTCATCCACATCCTTTAGCAACCCAATAAATCTCCCTGACGGCCACTTATACGCAACAGGATGATCTAGCGGAAGCCTAGATCTCTGCTTCAACAAAACACTTCGCAACTGCACCCGTTGAGAATTCAGCGGGACCCACAATTGATAAAACCAGAATAAGAATCTTTCACACGCATACCCATAAAAATTAAAAAAGTACAGCCATAACGGTGCGGTTTGTGGATTTCGTTCAATATATTGCACAACGTATGAAGTTGCAGCAACCTGAAACGGTCTGGCGATTGACATTATTACTATAACAGCTACTGTTTTGTAGGGTCTGGTATGGCTCCACATGAAGCGATAAAAATCATATAATTGCGAGTACAAATTGATTTCATGTAAGTGACGTCCTCTTGGCCATATTTTCTGGTGGTGGGTGTAGTCTTCGGGAGATTCGTTGTAGTATGGACACTCGGGGCCTTGTTTGGCGGACCAGAGTTTGTTCCGGCTCATTCTGGAGTATTTGACGGTGAACCATCGTTCACGTTGTAAATTCTTTTTGACGTCTTCTTTGTCCTGTGCTATGCGGTGTTGTTGTGCTGTTGCTAGACGAAGAAGATGCTCTCTGTGTTGCAGCCATGGCTCGGGCATTTTGCTTGTTTTGAAGACGACGCTTCGTTTGTTGTTGTTGAGACGGTGTCGCTGAGTTCAAGCTGAGTTTTGAGCTTTGATTTGCTGGTTTTTGCAAACGCTTTGACCGTGGGTGTGTGTTCGGTGCTCGGACCATCAAGGCTCCAACGGCTGTCATATTTGGAGGGCAAAACTATTTACCTGAAACGCCCTCTTTCGTACACAGTTAGATTGGTCAACAGTGTAACTGTTAGACTTTAGCTGGCATCATTCTTCCCAACTTATTAGAAGATGATTTGCCCTCCAAACTGATAGAATCTCCCGAGATTACAGATCCGGAAATGTTAGAATCTTTTTCTTCTTAAAGGTAAATTCGTATAAATTATATATAAAAACCTATGAGTAGGTATTGTAATATTTGGTGAGGAAGGGTGATGTTGATAGATGTTGATGGTTGATGCACCATGCATGTTCTTATTTCAAATGTTAAAAGATGGTTGCAGCGATCGCCAGAACATCAAGCAAAGTAACTCCTCTATTTCGAATTGTCAAGCGGGGGACCAAAAACAAAACATTGCAGTCTTTATCGACATTATCTCCTGTAGGCAGTCACGTGCAATGTACATCAACACGGCATTTGCAATATCAATCTTCAGCAAACATATCTTCAACTTCGATTCTCTTACACCAATCAAAAGCACAAACAGCAAAAGTTGAAGAAAATCACGAACCACCCCTCCCGATTCGAATAGCCCTAGTGTCAACAGTTACAGCACTCGCCACTCCCTCATTTCCCGCATTAGGATTCCTCTATGCCACTCTACGTCTTACTGTCCCTGATGCAAATTTACGCAAAGTAATGGAAGGACGATGGGGATCACTTTTATCTTTTACTACTTGGACTATATTACCTACACTGTATCATGGAAGCGTAGCTAGTTTGATTCTACCCTGTGCATTAAGTAATGCATTGGTTGCAGGTGGGATGTATGGTCTGATTGATGTGGCGTGTCATGGTCCATCTGGGCCTATGAAACAGGTTTACAATTCACCACTTTTGGGTTCGGGGATTGGAGCCACGGTTGGTTATTTGGCACCGAATTATGTTTATGGGCCTGCAATGGAAATGTATGGTTTTGAAGGAATGACAAATTCCATTTCCTATGTGATGAATGCTCCATTAGTAACGGAAGTGAGTGTAGTTACTGGTGCTATAGCAGGGACGGTTTTGTATCCAATGCTGTATTATCCAATTCATGGTGTACAAGGAATGCATTGGGGGTACTTTTCCGGGATGGCATTGGGAGTGTCTACACTGGGTTTGTATTATATTTATTATGGGCGAGAAAATGTGGGACTGCCTGTTCCTGATGGGAGTTATATTAGTCCAAAGCAGTTGGAACTTGTTGATTCGATATTGAGATACGATTCATCTTCGGGAGAGGTCGAGGCGTATTCACTGCAATCTGGTCGATTTATTGGGTCTCAAGAACAATATTTTGAGGGGCAAGAACTTGCAAGAGCAGCTAGACTGTATGGCAAGAATGGCAATGTTGTATTTGATGACAGACTATTGGCATTCATTTATAATTATTGGGATGTAAATACAAAATCCCGACATGCAGATCATGTCGTTGAAATTAAGACAGATGATGATTTGGAGCAAAGGCAGGGATCATTTGCAAACACTGATGCGGCAGTAGCTATCATGTTGCGAACGAAAGATAAATCCAGGTCTGCTCAGTTGGCAGGGCAAAGTGATGTGGTATCAATATTAGACAAGATTGATTCAATACGGAAGGATTCCAAATCAACATGGTTACGGAAACAGCCGACCAAAGCTGACCTAGAAGATGTCTGCACAGCTATTGAACTACTTATGGCTCTCAGAAGCGAATCATCATCAGAAAGCACTCCCAAATCAACATTGATAGCCGAAACTGAACAATTCATAAGAAAGACCTCTCCAAATATAGTTCTACTTGCGTCAGAGGAAACATACTCTGGTGCAAGTATTGAAAGCCAATTAAAGGCTGCTGGTTGGAAGGAACCACCACTTGATGTGGCACTCAGCAGATGGGAGCATTTAAGCATGGAAAAGACGCGTCAAATGCAAACGATAACTGGTGCTTCTGTTATAGTTTGTGGTATTATGGCTGCAATTGTGTCAGCTTTTGTTGGAAGGAGTTGACCTTGCCATGTGTGGCTATATCCTTCATGCCTGTCAACAATGTCTACATGGCATAAACTGTATAAAATGCAAATTACTCTAATAATAATAATAATCTCTTAAAATATTACACAAATTTTATCTAAACAGATGCGTGTAGACACTTAACAAACAAACGGTCTTTTTGAATTGCCAGGATTTTTAGGCCCAGCAAGGTCGCACGAGGCGGCGGAGAAAAACTCCCTTCGACATACGTCGGCAGACGAACCAGAGGTGGGAACGCGGCACATGAGGCCAATATTGGCCCTATATGAGAGAATATGAATTATGTAGGTTCTTGACCAGTCATAGTCTTTCTTCTCTTACGGCGTTTACCTGACGGCTCTAGCAGGCTATAACTAGCCTCGCTAGGCCGCCTTTTAGGAACAGTGTTACCCGTATTGAACACATCATCTTGAATTACAGCTCGTGCATCGGGTGTGTAGAATACTCTGGTCGGAGCACTATGTCTTCTCCGTGTTGAGGGACGCTTGGCACGTCTCGTTCGTCTACCATTAGTCCTCATATTAGCCTTTCGAGCAGCCTGCATAGCCAGTATCCAATACTCTTGTCTTTCGATGCTGGATTCTGCGAGATCATCATGATCAAAATCGAGGAGAAATTTACTTTCTTCAGGAATGTCATCGGGACCAAGTTCCTGTAGCTTCTCTATCTCCTCCGAAAGTGATTGGCGTTTCAGTAGTGACAGATGACCCAGCTTCTTATCATGTAAGGTAAGATTCCTAAAGATCCATTGAGTGTGTGAGATCCGCAACAAATGGGAGATGAACATTTTCACCCAGTCTTCGCCATTAATGCGTGATCGTATCTGTCGAAGATAGGTGGATTGAAGTGACCGAAAGTGACCCGTAATTTTGCCCTCTAAGAAATGTGTCCAGCCAATGGTATCTTGACCTATAGCAATTGCCTTCATTGATGACGACATGTACGACTGTTCGGATGTCGGAGCGTACATGGGCAGATCAGCAAATTGCACTCTATTTCTTGCCAGTAGGTAGCGGGGTACCCAAAGCGCAATCTCTGGGTGTGTGTGATCTTTTCGGAGCCACTTTTCAAGATCCATCACAGATTCTTTAAATTGCCTGGTTCTATTGACACTGAGGCATACATTCAGGTGTGACGCTCTCTCTTCAGGTTCATGGCAGTTTGGACACCTATCGTCTTCTCCTGCAGACATTCTTGACACCTGTAGCCTTGTCCCACAGAATTTCGAGGCTTGTTTCGACAGCCAAAGTGAGTACATCAACTTCTTTTTGCTGATAGTGGCATGAAGTGAGTCCCAGTCTACTTGTTCGAACTGTTCAGGAGACCATTTGAGCTCATCAAGGTAGAATGTTCTTGCTTCGATTTTGCTCAAATGATATCTCGTACTGTCACTGATATCTCCTGTAACTTTCATGCCTCGAAGGAACAGGGCCACTCTCTCTTTAGGCAATGTTTGGGTGCTGGTGTTCCGATTGTGCATGGGTGATCGTAATCGAGCTGCCTTGGCCAGATGATCACAGTAAATATTAAGTTTCTCTGGTAGGGATAACTTTGCACCTCTGCGTTTTGCATCTGCGTGGCCATATACATGTGTGTACTTAAACTTCTTTTGTGTCGAGGGACGGATGTTCCTAAGAAGGCGAAGCAGGTCTCCATGCTTTGCAGCTGATGCAATACGCCTTCTGTACAATCTGGCCTTGTCTAGCGCTCGTTCGTTGTCACAAAACAATTCATTTTCTTCAACATGGCCAAATAGTTCCTCTATTGCTACCATCACAAGATGTAATGCTACAAGTCCAAGTAATTCGCCACGGTATGACCCTGCATTTGCTCCAGAGATTTCAAAGAAGGATCCTTTTATATAATTCTTTGTCACTGGATCAAAGATTATCCAACCTGCACTTGACACATCTGGCATACCGAGCCGATCGAACGAACCATCGGTGCACCACTTTGCTCTACCGTCCTTAACTGCATCTATAATCCGGTCAAGATTGCCTATGACTTCTATATGTTCCCACATCCACTCACCACCCCACGAATTTAGTAGGGATATAAGATCATGTTGGACTGCTGGAGGATCATAACGTGGGGGACCGGGAGGGCCAAGTTGAACTATGTTGTCTTCACATCTAGTCACTGTGCACGGGGTGTAGCCAGTGAGATCAGGGATTGTCCCCGCCGGGCCAGCAAGTACAAACGTTTGATTGGACCGCATTTGTCTCGAACCTGACTGTCCCTGTCGGCTATATATGTCACCTCCACCCACTGTGCGCCTGAAAAGAACATCACTGAAGACATCATACCACCATTCATTAGGGCGGTGTGAAGTATGAACCCACGGTCCCAGGTGCGTCGCAAGGACATATCCAGGATATGTCACACTTTCCCAGAATTGCCTCCAGATCTCCCAGTCTCTCTCACATGGTTTTTCAGGCGCAAAATTATATGCTGACAGTGGTGGATCGTCTAGTATTTCTTTATATAAATACCGTCTGTCAATATTTCGTCCATCCGCAGTTGTGATATCCGAGAGAAAGAGAGATTTCGTCGCAATCCTACATCGCGTAAACGAGTCGACCATACGGCGATGAGGGTCAAATGGTGAATCCAGGTACATATCAATGAGCAGATGATCTCGTTCACGAGGGAATGGAATAACTGGATAATTCATGAAAAGCTTCATGTCAAATCTGTCAAGCATCTGCCAAAAAGACCGAAACCAGCAATGTGTAACGAGATCACCACATGGATAAAATGGATGTAGGAGAGGATTGTCATTGAAGCCGGCCTCCAACTGAACTAGCTCCATACAGGCACGTAGAGTGACACCAAGGTCATATGGCGAGTCATAATGTTGAAGGAACAGGTTGATTCGTTGGATCAGCAGTTCGATGTCAAAACTGAATAAACCAATACCAAGGAACGAGCGATGTAGGGTCCTCCAGCCTGTCCTGATATTACGGTTGACACCTAGCATCGGGAGGATATCTCTATTCACACCAGAGAGATACTGATCGAGATCATCAGAATCCGTTGGAAGTGCACCAATACCATATCTGACGCTCATCCAAA
>JALLAY010000325.1:0-16830 GCA_036939635.1 Cyclotella baltica | reverse complement strand
CTTAACCTAGTCAGTAAAATAGATACAATGTTTTTTGCTCAGTTTCAATTGATACTATTTCGATCGGCTTGATCTACACCATTGTTGCCGCTTGAAAACTTTTGTCATTGTTATTTTGAAACAAATGTGAGCGCTTCATGCTCGAAATGTTGAGATTTGAAATAAAAGTGAAATCACTAAAAAAGATGAATTGTGTAGGACTTGGTCACTGTAAATTAAAAATTTTTGGCCTGGAAATGATCTCCAGTTGTAGCCACTGTCTTTTGCCCTTCGCCTTTGGTGGTTAATTGTTATGCAACTGACTTTTTTCACCATAAAACCCATTCAAGAGGTAGTGCCGCATGCCAAGAACAAATACAAAACTAGTGGAAGTAGGTTCGTGGAAGCAGGAAGCAGGTTCGTAATAGGGACCTCGCCAACTGAATCTCAAGGATCTTGGTCAACAAGCTTATGACAACCAACAAGCCAACGGTGTGGCAAATTGCCGTGTGGTTACTTTAAGAAACTCCTCTCAACTGAGCCTACGAAGGCAATGGCTGTAATGCTGAAGATCAGTCAAGATAAACCAAAATCAACAGTCAATCAAAAGCAATCAACACAAGTATGTTGACAGTACAAAAGAATCAACAATCAAAGGAGCATGTTGTTGACTTGAACTTGAAAACTGATACGTGCACTAAAAGTAGATTGTCCCACCCGGGTTGATTGTTCACTAATCAGCTTCTATCATTTCATTTGGTCCTTTGATGTGAAACTTCATTTCTGTAGAAACACAAGTCTTTTTGATATTGTCCCCTATTAAATAATTATTGCATTTGCACTCGAAGCCTAATTTGATGGAAAATCTTTTGCCACAAAATACATGATTCAATTGTCCATCAATTCTCCACCATTAACCACTGTAAGTTGGTAGCAAAGATGTGGAGAATTTGATGCAGCAATTGCATTTAGTGATTAATATATGGGGTTCTAGGTGGGGCATTAACAACAGTTGTCAGAGCTTCTTGATTTTCTATATCAGTTCCACTTACAACTTAACTAGCTTTATATAAAAGTTCATGCTTTATTTAACTGATGCTACTCAAAGGAGTGGTCTCTATACAAGAGCCATAGCTTGATTCCTGTTAAAAAGGCAGTGAGAAAAATGTGGGCCACCTGTTTCTTTTACTAACAAAATTCGTCCATACTTTGTAAATACTTCACATAACAGAACACTTGCAGATCCATTGCAAATTGTCACACATCAATCAAACCAACTTACCGCTGTCTGCTGAACCATAACCCAAAACTCAAACCACAGCTCCTCAACAAGACCAAAACACCTCCTCTCAACCTACTCAAGGATACAGTGGTGTCAAAAATACCTCAACACAATGGCTCCAGCCACTTATCTATGTACAACTTATCTATCATTCTGTTGCTTAACCTATTACTGATGCTACTTGTGAATCCGCCCCAACTCAGCTTTGACTCTACTCTACTGCATTGGCAACTGGAGAATGATATTTTTGACCGTTTCGGTGAAACAACCAACCTGTGTGTGCAGGAAATAGAAGTTGTGCCGAAACTAAACTTAAAGTTACTTTATCAGTAAATGAAGACTTAGGATCAGTCATTGTTCTTATTTCAATAAAAAGAATATTCCTCGTTACACTGTTGATTCTGTTGAAGACAATCAAATCATCTTTTACCTGACATTGTTGCTCATTGGTGTGGTTTGTAGGATTACTGTTTCAATGCCGAAAAGTTCTGTGTTTCATAGGCTGAATGCACAACCACCAAAAACATCGAACTAGGTTAGTGGTGGTTTGCAATCATCCAAGGCAGTGTCATGGTTCGTGCTTCGTCACATTTGAATTGTGCCTTTGTTTTATTATTTCTGCTTTCGCATCTTCTTCATCCTCTCCACTCCATAAACACTTTTCACAAAAAAAACATAAAAATGCACTTTGATCAACTCAAAGTCGATTTTCTTGGAAAAAGGTTGGTAACCTGTTGAAGTTACACTTTTAAATTTTGAACTTCAAGGCGATGTAGTCGTAGATGCCAGTCGTGATCTAAACATGAATGAACGGACATGCTTTACACGATTGCAGGTCCCGCAGACACTTCTGTGCAGTTTTCAGAATCTTCTGTACCGCATGAAAGTCCCGGAAAAATACCTTTATTGCTCAAAAACAAAGATACCCAAGTCACACTTTTGTATGGATTCCTAGGCTGACATAAAAAGAACGTGTCAACACCGAAATCACGATTCATGAAAATGCACCGCTAACAACGGCACTTTGCTCGATTCCAAATTCCCAGTTCCGCCCCCGTCCGGCTGTTTGCCGTCGCCGTCAATGACCCACCGTCATCAAAGCCGCCATGCAGTTTCATCGTTGTCCAAGATCGACCCGTTAGAATGGCGTTTAGACCGCTTGAAACTGATGATCAACCGGCCTCCATTTGCATCGATTGAGATCATAAATTCAAATTTTCAACTGAAACTCCGCAGATACATTCCACATCCACAACAACCCATCAATTCATCGTTTGACTAATTGGCGCCTCCGTCTAGCATTGCAATTGAAACAACTATCTAAAGCTCATAATTATAAATCATGTCTTCCGCCTCAACCATCTTAGCTGCCACCTGCTTCGTCGCTGCAGATGCATTAACGACCTCACCTTCGTTGCTTCACGCCTCGTCTCGTGGTACAATCTTGAGAAGACCAGGTGCATCATCCTACCTCCCATCGTATTCCAAGAAGAATGGTCGATCACCATCAAGACTGTGGTACATTGATTCCAACGAAGCCTCGTCTTCATCTGTGGACGAGAACAACATCTCAACGGCCCTGAAAGAAATCGACTCCACCCCCACCAAACCATCCAATTTAGACCACCTCCAAAAACTGGAGGCGGTCGAATTCATCGCCCGGCACGTCGAAGAAATCACACCCGACATTCTCTTTGAAGAGTCCGAATCAAGCAGTACACAACCTATAACCTCACCACTACTAAACGAATCCGACGAAAGTCACATCTCCATAAAAACAACATCCACACCAACCACCCGTCAAACAACCCACGAAATCCTATCCATAGCCCTCCCCTCCCTAGGCGGGATGCTACTCGACCCAATAATGTCCCTAATAGACACGGCATGCGTAGGTCAAATCTCCACCACATCCCTCGCTGCCATGGCACCATGCACTAGTATATTTCAATTTGCATTCTTTGCTTTCTTCTTTTTGAGTGCCGCGACTACTAATTTGGTAGCGGCGAATCCTCCAGAGAATGCAGTGGGGGAGGAGAGAAGAAAAAGAGTGGAGTTTAATGAGGTTGTGGTTGGGAATGCTAGTGTGTTGGCTTTGGTGTTGGGTTCGTTGGTTACTGGGGTTTTGTTTAAGTTCTCGAATCAGTTGTTGAGTGTGGCGGGAATACCATCTACCAATACGGCGTTATTACAAGCGGCACGACCTTATTTACTAATCCGTGCGGCTGGAATACCATTCGTCTTTTTGGCGACGGTACTACAAGGATCTTCTCTTGGAAGAGGTAATGCATGGAGACCACTTAAAATATTCGGTGCTGCGGGTATCATTAATTTAATTGGTGATGTGTATTTGACCTTGATCAAGGGATGGGGTGCCACGGGCGCTGCAGTGGCTACGGTTGCTGCTCAGGTTGGAGCTTGTGCGTATTATGCACTTACTACTGCTAGATTGGATAGGAGTGTTGAGGCTAGTTCACAACCGAAACGTGATGTGGCCTTGACATGGAGGGGATATGCCTCCAAAGACATGTTGAAGACGTTTGTCAACGTGGCATTCACTCTATTCTTTCGAAGTATAGGATTAATGATGTCGTATTCAATGATGACAAGAGCCGCAGCATTGAGCGGTACAGCAGCATTGGCGGCACATCAAGTGACTCTTCAGGTGTGGTGGTTGATTAGTTTTCTGCCCGAGCCAATGAGTGTGGCGGCTCAAACTCTCATTACAAGAGATAGAAAAGATCGTCCCCATCATGTCCCCAAGTTGATCAAGACTTTGTATTCTATGTCTGGTGTGCTTGGAGTTGCAGCATCAGCTTTGACGTTTGTTGCTTTGCGTGCACCAGCCATTGCCAGTGCGCTGGTTGCGGATGTTTCGGTGCAAAAGATGATTGGGTCTTTGGTCCCTTTTGCTGTACTTTCTCAATCGTACTGTCCTCTTGGAACACTGTCGGATGGTGTGTGCATTGGTCTCGGATCCTTTAGCCACCTCCCTGGAATTATGATTGCATCCTTTGCAGCCACATTTGCCGCTCTGTCAATGGTTACCAAGATGAACCTTGGTATTGTTGGAGTTTGGGGGTGTATGAATGTTTTCCTTTCCGCTAGAGTTCTTGGACATGTCCTGACGAGTACCAAGTTAAGAGAATCGATTAGGCATGCCTTTGGAAGGTCAGAGCCGAGACTTCAGGTTGATGCTGTAGCTATTTAGAAGTATATTGCTATAAATAATGTATTTACTTTAGGAAGCAATGTAGAAAATCTTATGCATTTGTCTGAAGCTATTATTTAGAAGTATTGATTAGAAGTTGAAGCATCGATTTGAAAGAAGGACATATTGCCTATGCCATTTGCAAGGTGTATCGTATGGTGAAATTGAAAAGGTTTGGGCATTTGATTATCGGAGGATGTTGTTTTAGGCTGGTGCAGTTGCTTTTGGATGCATTGCAAGTTTGATTGCCAAACTGGACTAGTTTGATTGCCAAACTGGACTGAGGTTCACTAAAATTGTGTTAACAACCACTCGTCTAATCGATTAGACGAGGGCTTATTAACAAATTGTCTTGATTCTGTTGCAGATATAGATATAGATTTGTTAGAAGTCAATAAAACATATATCTCTCAGCAAATCATTAACTACACTACACACAAGCGAAGTCAGGGCAATTGCCTTTCTTTTCCACAAATACAAGCAGAGCAAGAGCCAGGCCATAAGGATAGAGTACCTCTTCCCTCTGGGAATTTGGATTGTGTTGGATCCAATAACCCAGAGTGTCTCTTCTTCCTTCTGCTATATCAGATACTGCCTTATGTATCCACGTCAATGTAAAGGTGTTGTGAGAGGTGTATCATTGATCGATGTGAGGTAACTGATGCATCAAGTAGATTAGTGCTATTTGAGCAAGCAATGTAGTTGACCTGTCAAGTAGCAGCCATAGCAAGCTGCATTTCAGAAATCCATGCTTGTCTGGATGCAGCTGAAGTGTTACCAAGGTCTTCAAAGTCAATCTCTAACAAGAGTTGATTGTAAGGAAATAGTGTTGTAAGATCAGTCCACAACAAGTCTTAAAGTCCCGCATGATACCTAGTTGCTGAGCCACTGTCAGGCCATCACTGCTTATGTAGTTGACTGCCTGGCAGTGATAGGTCCATTGTCGTATGTGATTTGAGGTAGGTAGATAATTGATTGTTTGCAACAGTGCTTAGCATTGTGTTGAAGATTATGGGATGAGATGCAGGTGTCGTAGACTGTAGATCAGCTTAGAAATTGCTCAAAGTAGTACTATTGAAAGTCCCAAACCCTCTAACTCAGTACGTCCATGTAGGCATCACATGAAGTCCCAGTGATTAGTGACCTGATGTAGTTTTCAAGTAAGACCACTAAACAACACACCGTGACAGGACATAGTGTGCTTTTGGGCAGACAGATGAAACATAGGTATGAAATGTTTTTATCCTTTTACTCGTAACCATGTTCCTTGTTATTTTACAGGTTTCTTCGAGTACACCAGGCGATGTGACTGAGATGCATACCAAAAATAAATTTAACCGAGGCAGGGATACCGAAAAGACAATAAAACATTGATTTGTTAATAAATATAAGTAGTCTTGATATATAAGTTCAATAACACGTTAGTTTAATAAAGAATGATTACTATCTTTAATCAATGGTGTATATGAGGTATATATTATTGATTTAAGCAAGATATCTAAACGATGCCTATTATTGATATGATATGGTCGTAATTTAATTTAATTCTCAATACGAAGTATCTAACGTATGTATCGTTAGCTTTTAAAACAATGCATTAACACTCATGACTTTGTGCTCAATGGCTTTTTCCTGACATTCTCGGTGCATTGAAAAGGTTTTGAATTTTGGTAAACTGAGAGGCATAAGCTGGCTAGGTACAAAGAAATCAAATGGTTACATGCAAAGAGACATTCTAATTTCAAATCCTTAATAATTTACACCCAAGCAAATTATTTTTCAAACAGCCCTACCTCTTGGTATTAAATCATTAATCATACGTCAACAGTGCATTACCTGTTTACTTCAGAGAATCTGATGGCAATATTGTAAGAAGAGATAACAACCTCATATTCAATCTCTCTTTGCTCAAGTTTTCAAGACTAAATAGCATTATTCAACTACATTGATAGATTGTTTGTTACATCCTCTGCTTAAGTGAAGAGATCATCTGTCATTTTGCTTGATCCTAGTAGCTCATCCAGAGATGCATCCATATCATCATCGTCATCAAAATCATCTTCATCCAGATCAATTCCTGCAAGTTCAATCAGTGTGAGTTGATGCGAATGCGAATAAATAATGTGAAAATTGATCAACAAAGAAATATTATCATTTGAGACTTACCTGCAAGAACACCTCCAATGTCATCATCATCCTCCTCATCTTCATCAAGCTCCTCATCATCCACCACCTCCCCACTCTCCAACCTTTCCATTTTCTTCGCCAAAAGCTCCGCCTTGGCCTTCTTCTTCTCCTTCTCTCTTAACCTCTTAGCATCATTCAAAGCCTTGACAACCTCCGCCCTCGGCGTTAAAATAGCCCCAAGATTCCTCCCCTCCCTCCTCGGCTTCCCCTCCATATTACAAATATCCTCCAGATCTTTTGCCAGCTTCTCCATTAAATCAACCCCGAGTCGATCGTGCTGTACTTCCCTTCCCTTGAATTGAACCGTTAGCTTCACCCGATTCCCCTGTTTGATAAACTTACTAGCTGCTTTGAGCCTGACGCCGTAATCGTGATCGCCAATCTTATAACTCATTTTAACCTCCTTAATCTCCGTAGCCTTTGAATTCTTGGCCTTCTCCTTCCTCTTCTTTTCTTGCATGTATCGATACTTTGAATAATCAACGATTTTACAAACTGGCGGATCAGAGTTGGGATTGATTAGGATCAAGTCGAGTCCGCCTAATTCCTGTGCTTTGGCCAATGCGTCGGATTTGGACATGACGCCCAGGATTTCGTCCTTGCCCTCTTTGGTTCCGACCGTGACACGGAGAGAGGTTTGTTTGATTTCATTGTTCATGGGAGGGACGAATTCGGGTTGTTTCATGGGTTGTCGGCGACCGCCGCCGCGTTTGATGGCGAGGACTGTGGTGGTTGTGATGGGATCGTGCGGTATGGTGGGTGTGAACAGAGGTGACGATGGGGCTAGGAATGCATCTGTTGATTGGAGAGTGGTTAGGAAGGCGGCGAGGACTGTTGCCAGTGCCGAACTTGTTATTGATGAAACCATTGTGTTATTTGTTTGGGAAAATCTGGGGTATTGGTCCTTTCACAAACGACTCGTTCTGTCTATCTATTCAAACGCTGATTAGAGGTGATAATATTGGTCTTATTGTTTTTCCCGTAATGTGATTTGATAGCGGAGGGCGGCGGCATGTGACGATGGCGGAACCCGATCATTGTGTTGAACGTTGTTGAACGGTTGACTTTTTTGGAGCACTTGTTCGTGCGTCATATGTCACAAGGAAAGGTTATGAGCCACACCTGTTTTTTAGATTTTATATCCAGCAAAAACAAAAAGTATCCATTGTTGAGTCCAAACTGACTTCTATGACTCAACTACGACCATTCATGGACAACTTTACGTGGTCATTATTGCCACTTGTCTTTCGTTAAGTAAAATTGCTGTCGCATGGGGCAATGTATTCACGGATAAGGCAATAAACAGCATTGCTTAAATAATGATTAAAAATGACCTTAACAGTCATATCGGGACTCATCGAGAATGCCCCGATAAATTTCACACAACAGAATCAAGCTCACAAAATGAACCCCCTTCACCAATCACAATCCCAACAGCCTTCCAACGCCATCAACAAGAGCACCGCACCCCATCGAAGGACTGGATTGTCGGTCTCGCCTCCACCTTATCAGGCAGTGCATGATCCATCGCCAGATTAATGATGCCACAAATGTTTTGTCAACGGAACCGTAAATGTCAATCCTTTCCATACAAACACGACCGATCCAGCTCCAGCATTAACCATCATGTGCATAAAGCAAACTATCGAAACACAAAAGAATCTAACCATTCGATTCAACCAAAACGCTAGCTTAGCTTTAATTACTACATTGTTTTCACAAATGAACGTCAATGTTGGACATCGTCGAGTATCAGATGGGTACGGTCACCATTCCCTTGGTAAAATCCATACCCTGATCCCAAAACTTCATCCGAAGAAGAAAGATGTCGTAGTAGAAGATCTTTCAGAGAAGCTCATCCCCATTATCGGCGGGGTGAAATTTGCCGCAGTCATTCATAATCTCTTCACTCCTCAAGAATGCGCTGAACTAATTAAGGTTACCGAAAGAAAGGGATACGACAATGCCCTCATCCAAGGTCCTAACGGGAGCGAGATCCTTCGAAAGGATATACGAAATAGCGGAAGATGCATCATCGACGATGAAAGACTAGCCCAAGCTTGGTATGACCGTATGATCCAAGCGTTAGAAGGCAGTACAATCAAGGATCGAATCTTTGATGAGTACTGGCTCGAAGATCACGAAGACGGAGGATCTCATCGTAGCCTACGAGCTGTGGGGTTGAATGAAAGGCTTCGTTTTTTGAGGTATCACCCCGGTCAATACTTTAGTCTCCATAGAGACAATTCATATGTTAGAGGGGAAAACTCTGGATCCAGAGCCGGAGAGGAGTCCCATCTTACTTTTCTTTTATACTTGAATGGCAAGATGGAAGGAGGCCAAACTCGTATTCAGAGCAGTGATAGATACATGGATGTGGTTCCAGAGACTGGTGCTGTTCTTGTGTTTGATCATGATATATTGCATCAGGCTGTTGAGATTACATCGGGTAGTAAGTACTGCTGTAGGACTGATGTTATGTTTGCAGTCAAAGAACCAGTCATTGAGCAGGAAGAACCAGCAAAGTTGCAGCTAAGTGAGAATGTTTGGGCTAGCCAAGTAAAAAGCGTGAAGAGGTCACCTTTTGTTAGATTTTAGACAATACTTAAAACAATAGACTTCATATATTCAATTGAAATCAACTAATGTATCCAATCTTACTCTGGACCGGTACTTACTAGCTCTCAATAATCCAGAATTTTGTTACTTTGGCATGGTTCAAATAGTAAAAAAACCTTTGGGGCTAATCTCAAAACTCAATGGATGTTCAGCGATGGAATATAGGACAATTCTGAGTACTGAGCCAATGAGTTATAATTGTTACTTTGAATCCTAGACCGAAGTTTATCACTGATACCACTGGTAAATAGAGTTGGAGTTGAGTGCATAATGTATGCATATGTTCCATTTGCAAAATGGACTGCAGAATGACACATCATCATTCTCAGCTCACTCACTTTGTACATAACAGAGTCAACAACTTGGGTTTTACTGCCTCTATTGAAATCCATTGTTGGTGTCATTCAAAAGAACATAAACTGTCAAACAAGTACATTAATATGGTAACAGGAGAGATTGATACGTATGGATCCCATTTACTGAAGAAATCATTCTTTTAGGCATTACAACATTCAAAAAAGAAAAACTGTTTATTCATTGCCAAAAACTTTGGCAAGAATATTTTTCAGTACAACAGTTTTTAATCAACTTATTATTAGAAACAGTTTCTTATTTCTTCTGACAGAAATAGCCCAAAATTGCTCTATTAGACTTCATAACAGGTTAAGGGCAAGTCTCAGTCTGCTGTAGAGAAACACTTGATTTCAATGAGCTTATTTCAATTATTAAAATAAATATTTTTGTTCTTTCAAAAAGAGGTAGATTTGCGTGAACAAAGCAATTGTTTTCAAGGTTGATAATTTTTTTGACTGAGGCATATTCTTATAAAAATTGGAAGAGCAAAATATTCTTTACATCATGGCTGAATCACAAGATGTTTTGAGCTCTCTCATAAAAATTCTTCACATTTAACTGAATTGAATGAAAACAAAAAAATGGTTCAAATATGTAGAAATAATTTATTGGTACTATCTAGTAAACAGAACAAAACGATGCAATAATCAGTTTTCATCATGGATGAAATAAACAGTCTCAATCATATGTTAAAGGATAAATTATGTTTCCTTGTCATATTCATAACAGATATGTGTACCAAAATATGCTATTAGAAATTATTATGCAACTGAATGATTAATGAAAACTAAAGTGAACCTGATTATAAGATTTCCTGAAACTGATGCTTAAATAATTGTTGATTAAAATAAAAATAACAGAGATGAAATATCCTAGGCAGTCCGTTCAACAATGGATAGATGTCATAAATCAATGCCAAACATTTATTGTTATCTATTTAGAGTCCAAAGTATTATTCACTGTCAATTGGCTTTACCTCTCAGCTGCAGTTGACTGTGACCAAGATCGACAAAACTAAATAGTGTGCTAGCCCAAGTACAAACCATTGTAATGTCGACCAACACCCGCAATGCCAGTTAATGAACTGTGTTGATCCTGGCACCAACCAATGACTGCCACAGCATCTTACTCCTTGTATGTGAATTGAACCTGCTCATGTACTAGTTTTGTTGATGGCATAACCAATCGACAAGGACATTTTGCAGAAATTACGTATCATGTGTCAGTAGGTGACATGCTAACTCATTTCACATTCTGTTATGTTGAACAATATGATACAGCAACCAGCAACACTATACCATTTTATTTGAACCAATGCATTGCTGATATGCTAGCGATACCACCTGGTGTGACCAGGGTTATAAATAAGTAATACTTACATTTCTAAGTATAAGTAAATCGAATTGACCATAAGTAAAGTAAAAGTAGAAGTAATCAATTTTCAATTTCCTTATAAGTATAAGTAAATGAACGTGTAAGAATGTAAGTAAACTTTTACTTATGTTTACTTAGGTATTTCACATGACTCAGGGGACAGTGATTATTATTGTAGCAGTGGGTTGGGATTGACAGTGCAGGACAGTGATGTGGGGTAACTGTGGGTTGGGAATGACTGTGTGGCAGCAGTGGTAGTGTTGTATCATGATGAAGGTTCATGTTGTTGTGATGGTTGATAGGCAATGGTTGACAATCTAAATCTAAGTAAAACTAAGCACTATAGTTGAAAATGCAAGTGAAACTAAGCCATATTGATCCAATTGATTAATCCTCTTGCTGATAAATTCATTGAAGCAGCCATTAGTGTCTGTCAAACAAAATATTTCTTTTATGTGGTTTACCATTGGTAAGTTTGTTAAAATGGGGTTTGACAGAAAGGCACATGCCACGACCAAATCCATCAGTTCCACTAACAACGAGCTGGTGTTGTGTGTGCGTTATGAATGGGAGCAGAGCTTGTTGTAGATTTGGGGAACACCGAGAGACCAAAACATCTTGGCTATGGGAGAATGATTTGCAAACAAGTGAAAGTGGTCTACATATGTCAAGAAAGTATTTTTACACTTCTTCACTTGAATTTTTAGCTTTTTAAGTCATCATCACTCTTATCTTCACCTCCAACATTCAATTCAATTCCACTAATAGATGCATATATTTTATTTCCCAACTGAGAAGCAAAGAACGTAGACGCCTGAGCCAACCGAATAAGTTTCTCCTGCCAAGTCTCATCTATTGTCACCGCAGAATACTCCGTGGATTCATACAACTCTAGTAGATTTTGCCGTCTTTCTGTAAAGCAGGATGGGAAGAAGTCTGGAAAGACTCGCTGGATGGCTCCAAAAACCAATACGTGTCCAATTGGTGAGAGTGGAATTAGTAGAATGATTACTACGGGGATGAAGGTGATTGTGTCCTTGAATGTTCGTCTGGTAAATGAACAAATGAGTTGATATTGTGTTTAGACATGAAACTAATCAACGTACCACACAAGTATGAAATGCACCTACCTCAAAGTCCGAACCTCTCTCGGCTTAAGCGTATACCCCTGCAACGCCCTCCCAATCAAATTCAAACAAAACACAATATCATCCAAAAACAACCTAGTCCCCTTGACATAAAACACAAATCCCTTCTTAGTCTTGATCCAAATATCCTTGAGCCATATCTGCAAAGCCTCCGAATCAAAAGTTATCCCATCATTTAGTATGTAATCAATGCCCAGACGTCGTTTAAAGTCTACAAGTTGATCTGACACCACGGCCAACACGTCACCGTCTAAACTTTCACCTAGTTCCATTTGACGATTAAAACTCTCAATTTGAGATTCGAGTAATCCAAACTCTGCAACGTTGAGTCTATCTTGCAGTGGTATGTAGCCTTTGGTGGCGGTATTACCCAGTTCACCGTCAAGGTATGTGAATATTCGTTCTAGCTCGTAGTTTAGGGTGTGGAAGGTGACTTCTCCCCGTTTCTTTTCCAGTTCGTCGGAGGAGGTACGGATTTTCATTCGAAGCGTTGGGTTTATGGTGGCAAAGTTTACGTTTGCCACAGCTTGTCCTGCACTGATTGCTTTGTTTGGAGCAAGTGTTGGAAATTATAAGAAGATGAGATGTGCAACATATATCTTAAATAATCTAATAAATTCATTACTCAACAAGTCCTTACCTGAATTCAACAACTTAGTCTGCTCCACCTCCATCTCACTCAAAACCCTCGTAAGCTCATCCAAATACGCCTTCTTCTCCCTAATAGCCTCCGTCTCCACAATCTTAGCCATAACAGGCTTACCATGAGAAAACTCCTCACCAAATGAAGACGACGCATCTTCATCACCATCACCCCCCACCTCAGGATCCTGCCCATTAATCCTAGACCAAACAGCCGAACCAAACTTTTTCAACGCTTCTCTATCTTGCAATGCTCCATCCCAATCAATAGTCCCGTCTTCTCGAACGTATAAACTTGGATCAAATCCAGATGTTGAAGTTGTCGTCTTAGTTTCCAAACTAGCAGAAGTGTCATCAGAATAATTCGCCGGTTGAAGCTGCGAACGAATCTCTTCAATATCACCCAACAATGCATCCTTCCCCCCGTTTAAATTAACATCTCCCTCCATGAAATTAACTAATTTTTCTCTACTACCCAATAATCTCATCAATAGTGCCTCCCGTTGCTCGGTAGTGTAAACAACACTGCCCATGCCAATATCACTGGTGAGGACATAACATGCATTCTCTATAGTGGTTTGACCTTGTTCATCGTTGACACGTTTATCTAATACATAGCATGTTGAATTATTAGCCAAAGATTCGTCTTGGGACATGCGTATACACATTTCTTCGATGCGGGCGTCTATTTTGGATAGGACTTGGTCGAAATCCACGGCACGTTTTCTACCGTTGCTATTGCGGTTATTATTGGCATCACCGTCGTTGGACTCGAGAGAAAGCGAACTGGCGAATTCAGCAGCGGTTAAATCCTCAAGAGCTTCACGTACCCACATTCGATCTTTGAGGCGGCGTAATTTGGAATCGGTTTTGATGAAGGAGGATGGCACGGAGTGTTGTTGTTGTCGTTGATCGTTGGTGGGTTTTATTTCGGGTAGAGTTGCTAGATTTAATGGCTTTAATTTGGCATATGGCGATATAACTAATGAACGAGCATTGTTTGGTGGTGTAAAGGCTGATGCAGATGGAGTGGATGTGAGAAGAAGTAACAGGCTGAGATTTGTGGGTGGACTGCTGAAGAGTGTTTGGAGGCGTAACAGGCTCGAGAGCCAGTATGAGGCGATTAGGTGAATTGATTTCATGTTCTATCAGCGTCAACGATGGTTTGATTCGATTGGATCGGTGCACTGATCTTGGTGAAAGCGGAAAGTAATGGGATGGCGTTTGACGTTGACCGTCGTGGATGGGATCAAATGGGATGGTTGAAGAAGGTTGAAGTATGAGTGTGAGATCATGAGATGTGATGTGAAAATGAAAATGAGTGTCAAAGATAAAACACGGTTTTTGTTGCAACAGAGGGTTTGTTACAAGAGGTTTGTCCATTCACCATTACCATTGATACAACATGCATTCC
This sequence comes from Cyclotella baltica, assembly GCA_036939635.1. Classification (NCBI taxonomy): domain Eukaryota; phylum Bacillariophyta; class Thalassiosirophyceae; order Thalassiosirales; family Thalassiosiraceae; genus Cyclotella; species Cyclotella baltica. The sequence continues at coordinate 2,620 of JALLAY010000325.1, read as the reverse complement.
CTATTTTTCCTCCTCATTCCGGGATAAGAAATAAGTGCTCAAGTTGTATCAATGCCATTGCTACATTTGTCTCTTGTTGTTTTTGTCGCATAATTCACGATGAACTCAGTTGTGACTCTTGATAGGAGCCCTCTTGAGATTGGTGCTGCTTCGCATTTCATCCAAACACTTTTGTTCGTTTCCATACGATACTGAAACCAAGTTATAGATAGTATGCCGAGGGTGGTTCCACTCCAGAAACTGGAACATTGCCTCCAAAGACCATCAAAGTTACCAACCATGGAGGATGACTAGTTGAATGAATACCACTCATTCTAGCATCACTTACTAGTCTGTTCACACTCTTGAGACTTTACAGATTGAGTCTTCAACAGCTCGTAGTTTTGATCGATTTCTTGCTTTACTGCAGCTGTGGTTGTGTTGGAAATTCCGGAAATGATATAAAACCCATGAACCCTTGCATCTGCTATCACTTCTGTCTGAAATCCTCCCGGTCCACTGCCAACCTTAACCATAACTATTTTTTTCCCTTTTACATTAGTGGAATCAGGATAGAGCGGAAATTTTTAATTCAGTAGCCTCAATACTACCCTTTTCATTATTCATGCCAATAGTGGCAGCCCAACTCCTATTGTGGTGGGACTGATTCACAGGCAGCAGTGCTCCCAGTTATAATTGTTGTTGATTGATCAGTCTTGATAGTCCCCTCACCAAGATTAGGAATATGAGGAAAGCAAAATGTGGAGTAAAAACTCAATTTGCCATGCTATCTACCACCTCCCACTGAATTGTAGGTTGTTCAATCTCTATTCCTATTTTCTTCAGCACCTCAGTACTGACCTTTTTGGCTGATATCTGCAAAAGAGCACTGAAGTAGTGGTAAAGGTTACATGGCTAATTTATGACAGTAGACTATGTGTGACACAACAATCAGTCAGGATATGGACAGACAAGTTTTGAGGACACTCTGGAATGCATGAATGGCTCCAAGCACATCACTGAGATCACTGTTTATGAGACCAAGGCAAAGGAAGAGACCTTCTCAGCACATCGAATTTCATGTATTCTAGAATGTTGGTTGTGTGGAAATCTTGACCTGCTAATGCTTTACAAACAAATACCGTTATGAGAATGCAATTAGCAGCTGGGGTTCATCCAAACAATACATAAGCATTGTATTGAACAGTGTGCATTGGTCACTAGATTTTCTCTTCTGCAACTCATCAGTGTAATTTCACTTATCAGTGCACAATGAATATATTATTCTAGTTCTAATACAACCTCAAAGAGCCAGGCTATGAGAACATATCAGATAATTATGATCCAACTGATTTAGTTAGGCAGAAGAATGTGCATTTCATAAGAGGTGTAATTCAATAACTCATCAATGCCACTGCAGAGTATGATGACAACGTGTTCTAATTTAAGATAGTCTGCAAAAAGTGGAATGGTGTATCCAGGTAAAAACATTAAAAAACTGAGTAACTGTGTAGTTGTTTAACCTCATTGATAATGCTTGATCTTTGGTCCTTCAAACAGCTAGGGCAAAAATGATCTAAAATAAATGGTAAATCTCTTTAAGCTGCTAGAGCAGCTCGTAAGTATGCTTTGCTCGATGACTTTGAACTTTTCATTGTTGCAAAACTTGCCAATTTCATATCAATGTATGCATCATTTTTTCCTCGAAGTTCCTTCTGCATCTTTAGGACCTGTAAACTGTGGTTTCTGCGCTCACGGGCCGTCTTTTGTGCGCCCATAATCAAATTTTCAATACCGATCAATTGTTCAGGTTGCAATACCTTATTGTTCATGAGGTATCTGATAGCTTGACCACCTTCGTATGGGCATGACTCCATGAGGGCCATGATGTTGGAGACATCCTCACGCACCCGGATTTGGAATGTCTTGATATCCGAAGATGAGTAGGACTTTGATCTTTCCCGTGCGTCCATTTGGTAAACCTTAACATTTGAATACATTGAGATGGAAACCCTTTTCTTCTTGGGGGTATGGGAGATAACATGTGGCCATTCTTCGAGGAGAGAACTCATTCTTTAAGATTTTCAGGTTTTCAGGTAAGTAAACCATAAATAGATTCCATAAAATTGAAGAATGGAAGGAATGAATGCAGAGATATCAAATAATTAAAGAGGCAGTAGACAACGAATGCGGATGGGTGTGTGCTGGGGGCGGGACGCATTTTAGACGTCAAAAGTTTAACGATCTGACAGGTACCGGGGGCGGGACGTTTCGTCTTGTCATTTGATTTTTTTAGGATCTGACAGACCCTCTCCAGAAGTCGTCTTGTCATTCACATTGCCCAGGAAACGTATTTTGCATGGATGGAACACGGAACACGGAACCACCTGCCCCAATGGTTGTGTTATCACGGACCGACAAAACGTTATGAACTCTGTGAACTGTGAATGTTCTCTCTACTCCTGAATGACTTCTGACGAGTTAATCATGAAACACTATGGGACAACATCTATGAGGTCATTCAAGGTCAGACTGAATGACTTCTGACGAGTTAATCATGAAACACTTTGGGACAACCTCTATGAGGTCATTCACGGGAGAAGTGGCTGGTTGGCTGGTCAATGGAGTTTCACCAAGCCAA
>JALLAY010000324.1:0-16839 GCA_036939635.1 Cyclotella baltica | reverse complement strand
TGTGCTCTTCCGATCTCAACGTTTGACCCCCCGCACGAGCAGCGTTCCACTCTCGCGTTGATCGTTTCCTTGTCACAGGAAAATAAGGCCACCCGTGCAGGATGTTATGATCAGCTAGAGACCGCAAACGTAAAGAACAAGCAATATACCATGCCTCCAACTTCCACCACATCCCGTGCCACTAACGGTACACAAATAACAATTCCCGCAGGAATAGTCAATCAGCTATCAGCCCTACTACCAGCCATCCAAAATCTAGCACATGATCTAGCACCACTACTGCAGAATCAGAATCAAACGCAACAAGAAGAACCACAACCCATTCCTTTTCGAGTACGAATCATCCCACCAAATAATTATGCACAATCCAACACTTTTACTTCATACGATAAAACTCCAGATTTATACAGAGTGACTTCGTTCCTGGCTCCACCGGATGGATCTCGTCATGTCCCTTCTGAGGATACGGTTGATGGCTTTGTTAAATTTGTATTGGAAGAGTTGTTTAACAAAGATTCTGGGGGTCTTTACTTTGAATTAATGAATAGTGTTGATTCGGAGCAGATAGTTCTGGTTTATGGGGATAAATTTAACTCGGACTGTACATTGGTTAGTGCTGAGTCATGTCAGGATGTATCGTCTGCTCCACGACTGATGTTTACATTATCATTGGATGGAGGGGGTATTATTCATTCTAGAGGTAGCTTTTACAAGACGCTTGTTGAACTTGCAGAGATGCAATCTAAAATGTTGGATTTGGTTATCAAGGTGGAGGTAGGTGGTGTGTCACGTAAGAGGGGGCATCCGGATAGTCGGGAGTACAACAGTGTTATACGTTTGGTCAAGGATGCAGAGGGGGAAGGGGCTGTTGAGACTGGGATGGTGGCATCACTGGAAGGGCACGGGAGTGATGGAAAGGCCCGGGCTAAACGTGTACGGATTGCAGATTCAGTGGTTGTTGCAGGCGACGATAATCAAGCCAAACAATTAGATGCACTTAAATCAGATGGTGCACCTGAAACGTTACTTCGAAATGGGTTGCCACCTGCATTAGGCGAGGCTTGGGAAAATCACCATTCAACCGCCACTGCAACAGATTCAGCGAAGCAGGGTCAGAAGTTGGCTCAAGCCCCATCCAACGACGAGAAACAAAAGACAAATCCGGTCCCATCCAACGGCGAGAAACTAAAAACAGATACTGGAAAAAGTAGCAAGACTGATGATGCTTCCATGGACATTGATTCGTCTGCAACTGAGAAGCCTTCCGAATTCAAAACTGCAGATAAAAAGGCTTCTACAGTAGAAACAACCTTGAAGAGCAACAACAAATCTACAGCTGCTGATGCAGCAGCTACAATGGAAATCGACATAACATCAACAAAGGAGGTGACAAACGTAGATGATAACATGGATATTGACCAGAAATCAACTCTTAATCCTGCCAAGTCCGATGTTGAACCCCAATTGATCAGCGCAGCTTCCAAAAATGCTGGCACTGACAAATCTGACGAGATGAAGCAGAAAATCATTATAGAAATGAACAAGAACGTATTAGCTTTATCAGAGGAACCCAAAACGGATGATGATTCAAGCAGCAGCTCTTCCTCTAGTTCATCTTCGTCCAGTTCGTCATCTTCGAGTGATGATATTCCCCTTTCAGCTCTAGGGAAGGGTAGTAATGAAGCAGATGGTGTGAAACAGAAAGAAGTTGGGGTTGCTGTAGACAATGCTGCTCCCACAATTCAACCAAAGGAAGGTGATGAGGAGGAAGAAGTGGCTCCCAGTAAGATTGATGAGGGAGGATTGTTAGAGGATAAGAAGAAGAATGAGTCGGTAGAGAAAGCAGATGAAAATGTTCAAACTTCAGTTCAGCAGGTGAAGGGTGATGATGATGAGTCAAGTAGTTCTTCCTCTAGCAGTAGTAGCAGTGATGAGGAAGAGGTGCCATCTAGTTTCCCGACTCGACAAATCAACACTCTGGGCATTGCAGCAGCTGTATCTGCATCTAAAAAACAAACTGGCAAGCGGGTATCAAAACCTGCAATTAGGAGCAATCCTCATGGACAACTGGATGAGAACAACAGTGAAGAAAAAATAGGCAGTGGTCTAAATCCATCCGATAAAACAGACAATATCAAAGAAGTTGTAAAGGAATCCCAGATGGAAAATAGTATTGAAAAAATTACAAAAGAGTCTACTGGCAAAGAACAAGATGTCGAAGAGGTTATAACAGAGTCCCCTTCGAAAAAGGATGACATCGAAAAGGTTGATAATGATACTCCAGCAGAAAAGAATGAAAATGAAGAGATCATAAAGGAATCTGATAATGAAACTGGATCAGACTCGGGTCGCAGCTCTGTTGAAGAAAAGAAAGATCCCAAAGAAGATCTAAACTTGAGTCAAATGTGTGAATTCGCAGGAATGAGTGCATTGAAAGACAACGAAAGTGATTCTATATCTGTAAGTCAATCAGATCTACCAGCAGTTGCCTTATTTCAGGGCACACCTGGAACACCCAGTCCTCATGGAGCTGTCGCATCAACAAATGATGTAGCCGCAAAAGAAGCTGGTGACGATCAATCTACGTCATCTTCATCCAGTTCGTCGTCTTCGTCTTCTGATTCGTCATCTTCGAATGACAGTCAAGATCTTCTTGCTGAGAGTCAGGAAGATCCAAAGCAACTAGTTAAGGCAGATGAAAATTTCGTCAACTCTTCTGAAGGCAAAAAATTAAAAGACGAAAGTTTTCCAATGACTCAACTCTCACAACAATCGAAAGATGGTAAAAGCAGCACGTCCTCCAGTTCAAGCTCTAGCAGCAGCAGTGAGGATGAAGGTAACACCAAAAAGCCCACTCCAAACAGCACCGCCAAGAAAGTGAAATTTGAACTGGATGGTGTCATTGCAGCATCAGACAACAAAACACAGACCAGCAACAAAAGCAGCAGTAGTAGTAGCTCAAGCAGTGACAGCTCCTCTGATTCTGACTCAAGCAGCAGTAGTGATGATGATGAAGAAGAAAAGGCAAACGCACCAGATGGAGTACCCAGCACACCGATTCCCAATAGTCACTTGTTGCCACAAGTGAAACGATCAACTGGTGGTGGAGTTCGGAGACGGACTCCGCTTGTGGCAAGTAATCAGAAGATTACTATTAATGTGGCGAGCTTTTCTCAGTCGCAATAGCAGTTCAACACAAATACGATACTGCTATTTACTTCGTGCATCTTGGATAGTTTGATATGTTTTGTCTATCTACTTGACTTTCAACTTGATACTTAATTTTAATGAGTTAAACACAGGCAAGATATTTTATGTGAAGAAGTTCTAACACTGACACATAAACTCAGTACTAACCATTTAAAAATCCGCCAGCCCCCAGCCTTGTTGCATGATGCTCCTAATCTTATCCTTTTAATCTTGAATCATCTAGATAGGCTCTCCTGCACTCTTACATTTTTTCATAAGTAATCCCAAGTGCTTGAAGGTGCTTGAGTACCATGAAAAGCTCCTCTAGCTCAGAATCCATCTTGCATTGACTCCTTCTCATTCTCTGGCTTCATGTTCTCGAAGGTCTTCCCTTGATGTCTTCTTGCTCTAATGCAGTGCCGCAGTTCAGTCATCACCATTCTAGCTACATTCACTCTCACAAGATAAATCACAAAGCCTTTGTGGTCAATGGTAGGAGAGCTATTTTACGGTTATTGTGAGGTGGAGAAGGGTGGAGATGACCTAATCTTAATTAGGTTCTATAAAGGATCTACCCTCATAATGTTCATTTTTGGACTTTCACACCCCGTACTTATAATTGTTGTCTCCCACTCCCATCATGTATTAAACCTGTGTTAGAAAAGAGATGAGGGAATAATGACAATTGCTTTTTGTAATAAAAATAGCACTAAAGAGCTAAAATGACGATGCCCCCCCCAAAAATCTGGGTTTTTGTCAGGGGTTATAAGTAAGACTGAATCCCTTGGGAGTCTGCTCTCGCTGGTTTTAGTCTCATTCGCTGTGTATTCTCATTGCTGAAGAGATTTCGATAGTTCAAAGATTTTCATTTTTTATGTGCCATCCAATCTTTTCATTATCTATTAGAACTCCAAAAAATGACCAAAATTCAAAATCATTTGTGACAGCACTACCGTGGCTCCGGGGCATAAAGACAACAGTCCAATGCTCTGAATTTTTGATTTTTGTGTCATTCGGCAACGGTCAGTGGTAATGCCAATCAAAAAACTATTTAGTATACAAGTGGACTGCTGCATGTGTCAATAGTCAACGCAATGTTGTGATCCTGACACCAATTAATATGTGGTCCGACATATGCCCATAGCCGCATCTTATTCCTCGTACTCCTAAGGGAATCAAACCCACTCATGTACTTGTTTTGTGTATTGGTATTACTACTATAGTGACCAGGTCGTAATATCAATCAAGAGTAATTAAGGCTCCTCAACTTCTTGTCAATTTGCAATCAGGAAAGAGGTGAGTTTGCTTCGCAGATGGCTTTTGTTGTCTCTGTTTTGTTGTTTAATCAAGCTTTCTCTTCTTAATACAGTCTCAATAACATACACAAATCTCTGGGTAACACTAACTGGACAGAGACAAATCAAATATTGAAATCCATTATTCTCTTTGTAAAGTATCTTTCGTACAGAGCAGGTTTGAATTTGAATGAGAAATGAGACATTTAATTTTATCCAAAAAGGAAAATCTTCTTGAGAATCAAGTCCAAGGGAGTTATTAAGGTTGGGTAGGGTAAGAAGTAGTGGAGTTATGACCACATGATGTTTGAATTTTGGTTTGTGGATGCTCAAGTTAGATGCAGTTTTATTGAAAATCTCGGCCCACGAACCTTTACTTTGTAGTACGAATAGCATGAGCTCTGTTGGTATGGGCCTCATTTATGGTTTAATGAATAAAGATGCAAGCATGGGTGCCAAATATGACACTTTAACCATAAAATAAGCCGACACAAGTGTTTTGTGGCACTGTATTCAAAAATAGAGTTGCGATGGGTACAGTTGTACATATCAAGACCCAATCTTAAAATACTAAAAGGAGATAACTATAAGGTCGCCTTCACTGGAGTGTTAGAATTCAAAGACAGGGCAAAATCCTGTGAACATTCTTTTGCTCGGTCACATCAGGCTCAATCTCATAATAGAATTCCCTATGACATTTGCATCCTACTTCAGTATGTCTAAGTAGGCAGGCATGGATGTACGGTAACAGGTCTCTCAATTATTGCTGTCCCAAGCATCGATGGGCATCATTTTGTTAAATTTGATAATGGTGCAATTCAGATATCACAGCAACAAGGCAACCTTAAATTATTTCAATAGGTATTGTAAAATAAAACATTTTCTTTGGCTCATCTTCATACACTACAATAAATAGTACAATCAAGCCTCACAAAAAGTCACCTCCAGTGTCCTAATTTCCGCCTGACCAAACATAGACTTATCCAACCTCTCACCATCTTGGAGATCTCTTTCTACCTCACTCAGAACAGCATTACACATTGAATGCAACCAGGCTGAATGCCCCACCACCGCCACCTCTTTCTCAGGCAAACATCTCAAATATGTTACTAAAAAGTCATATGCTCGATGAGACATGTCTTCCATTGATTCTCTTTGTATTACATCCTGACCAAAACTACTGGCGAATTCATCCCATGCAACATCTTCTTCACCAGGCAATTGCGTAAAATCCACATGAGGGAATTCAATCTTCGTCTCGCTCAGTGGCCTACGTTTGTTACAAAGAAGCATGCCTAATTCTTCTCTTATACCCTCGTGTGCATTCCATGGGATTGTTTTATCCTCGCATTCCAAATGGTCACGAAAGGTAAGTTGTGCTGTTTGTAAAGCTCTCACCAACGGACTAACAATTATCCTTTCTACCCCGCATAAATATTGTGCAGATGACTCGTATTGCTCTATACATTGATTTATTCCCTTTTGAGTTAGAGGAGCGTCAATAATGTGGGGCGATAGCAGTGGGTTTTTACTTGGATCAGTTTCAGAGAGATCTAGTGGTTTCCCCGTGGATTCTGTCCATTGTTTGTATAATTCATTGTGTGTCCCTTGACCGTGGCGTTGGAAATGTACAAGTTTCGAATTTGGCGACAGAGACCTTTTACGAATGGAATGGATATCGGTTAAGTCAATGGGCTTAGCAATTATTTGGATAGGACGAGCTTGTATCAGGTGTTTATAATTATCAGTGTTGGTGAAGGTGGGATCATCATCAGTGCGGGTCGAAGTGACGACGGATACTGCGCGTCGTTGGTCATGGGCGAAGATGGAGTCGAATGCCGTGCATTGTGTTTGCATTGAGAGGGCCAGAGCTAGAGCCTTACGTCGGATCATAATTGATACATAGTTATTGTTGAGGCATGGTTGAGGCAGGTTGAGGCCGTTGGCTTCAGTTCGGTGAGAGAGACGAAGGGAATCAAAGGTTGGATATCATAGGTAGTTACATAATTAACTTGTAATGAACATTATAATTGAGCAATAATACCTTTGAATGTAAAAATTGAATTAGCTAGCGGACAACGATAACACGAAAACGAACGACCAACCTGGAACGAAATGACAGCTGACAGTTGCTATCACGACGCTTCGGAAACCAGAGAATCGGCCATCGTCTGCAGCTCCATAGTTATTCTGTTATTCCATAACAAGCAAACAATGAGAGCATCCAAACTCTTCGTCATCTCCATCGTTCTAGGTCGAGGCATAACGGCATCGCCACCCAGGCTCCAACGAAAAGGACGCAGACGGCATCCTACAAAATTACTCACTCCTACAAAAGAAACACTTCGAGATCGATGGGTAGAGGTGCTTCAATCCTCTTATGACCCAACAAATGCCATCCGATTGGAGAATCGAAAAGAGGAGGAGTTTTATTACTCTGCTGAAATTCTAGCTGATCAATTGTTGACTGGATTAGATTCAGATAAGTGTGGCTTACTGACTCAAAGCAGGCAATCATCGACAAAATTTCAATTCACGTCAAAATTATGGGAATCAATAGCCATAGGATCAACAGGCCTCTTAGCTCTCCTCCCACTGACAATTCTACTCCTAGAAGTCCTCCCACCAACCTTCCTCTCTTCAACCACAACCTTTCTAATGGACAAAATATCCCTTCTCAACTCCTCAATAACCCCCTACCTAATACCCACAATCCAATCCCTAAAAGCCTCCATAAAAAATGGCCTAATCCAAACTCAATCCATCCTAGCATCTCTACCCTACCTCCTAAAACATCTAAACCGCATCCAACTAATTCCACTACTCATTAAACTAATCAAAAAATGCATCATACTCGAAGCATGGCGACACATTTGGATACGATTCTTTAAACTATCCAAACACGTTTGGAGGGGTACACGTTCCAACACAATGAGGGTGTATAAAAAGTATGTTCCGGGATGGATAAGAAGGGGTATTAGTAAAATGTTTCAGAGTATGGTTCAGGCTCAGGTTCATGGAGTGGTTGGGAGTGCTTTTGGTGGGATTTATGTTGGTTATTTTGGAGACGGGGCGGTTGAGAGTGGTATGGAGAGTGTGTTGGAGACGACGGCGGATGCATCCGTGGATGTGATTGCTCCAAATGTGGTTGATGCAGTGGAGTCTGTTGTTGATTCTATGGATGATGTTGCGGCTGGTGCTGTGGTTGATTCTATCTCTGAAGGACTAACTGACGTTGTTGATGAGTGTGTAGAGAGTGCAGTTGCAGATGCTTTTAATGAGGGCTTGGCTGCAGCTGTTGATGATGTGATGGAGAGTGTAGTTGCTGATGCTATGGAATGAAAATAATTTAACTTATATTTCAGTTAAGTTAATGCCTTGGTTGTAGCCGCAAATTTAGCCACGCAGAATAATGTATAACAGTCAATACATGAACTTAAATTCTCCTGCCAAAGACCGAATATCAAGCCTGTGCCTCATTCAAATTCGGTAATGGGTGTGATGAAGCCTCCCTATTCAACGAAGACCTAATCATTTTGGTTGCCGATTGTTAGATTGTGGGAACAATGACACACAAAAGTCATTGACTTTGGTCTCTTAGAATCTCTTCACTTCTTTAATTACACTTCCATTCAATCAAATGTGATTAACAACATCAAGAACCTGCATGATTGAACTGCTGTAATTAATGCTCATAAATCTGAATTGCTATAACCAAACATTTTAAACTTTCGAATTCCACAGTAATAATGCTCACTTTGCGAGCTTAATTTCAATAGTTAGAAGAACAATTACTTCAATATTGACAATAATATAACACACTTCCTCTGTGGTAATCAAGCAAATTACAATTCTTCGGGTTACAAGTATTATAACATCAACTGATTCTGCCCTGATCAAACTGAAACATCACTAGCAGTGAATTGTTGACAAGATGTCTAATTTAGTCACCAAGACAAGTGCCGTTTAATCTCACCTCCAAGAATGACTTTCAACCATTCCTCTGACAAAAAGACAACAAGTGATGGCCGATGGACAAGCTCTTCAGGCACTCTAGACCAATTTTGCGGTGATTGCTACTAACATGCAAGATCTGGTCACTGCCTTAAACACTCAGTTATCCCAAAATCAACCAGCCCCGTCGTTCACCGTCACTCTAGGAACAACAAAGGTCCCACATGTGATAGACAATTCCACAAGGTATAATGCAGAAATCTATGACGGTTGCAGCAAAGAGTTGTATGAAGATAATCACAAGTTCAATTTGGAGAACTCCAAGGTATTGTCATTCCTACATGATGAAAAATCAAGGGTTAGAAAGATCGGTTAGGACAACACCAATCAAGGTATCACGATTTATCAGCAGCTTGATGAAAGCCCTCAATACCTAGTTGAACACTACAGTCTCATTGTGATTAATGACATAAAGTCGCAACCTGAGCTAATTTATCTTTCTAATGGGGCTAATTGTGTCCAGGGAGCAGCTCAAAATCGAAACAAAGCTCAATGGTCAAAAATGTTAATGTTAATGAACTCACTCACTAGAAAAGCAAAGGAGCTAGTGGCACTGTATGAAAATGAGTACAAGTTGGATAATTAATGATGTGGGAGATAAAGTCATTGTGGCTCCTTTACTCTCTACAAAATCATCATGAGACTTACTGTGTTAGATCCTAAGGCCACCAACAAGACTCACTGTGCCACCATCAAATCTCTACAAGCATTTGCCGCTGCTGCTCAAGACAACATTAACAAAATTCATGAAGAGTTTATTTTCAACTACATCCAACTCAGGTCTCATGGACAAGACATTGATGACAAGGAAGATCTGTTCTTCGATGTCTATGCCCCCAGGTCCCTGATTTCAAGTTCCGAAAGTACATGCCCCGTAAGCAGGATGATTATTTTTGACAACATCAATGACATGAAAGATCAAAATTGGGAATTCAATACGAAGAAGGCCAATGAGAAGTATAATGTACTTACCAAGGATCCAATTACACCTGGGTGCCGTGGATTCTGAAGCCCAAGAAGTCATTGCTCTCAAGGCCAAGCTTACCCAAGTCAAGGATAAAACCTACAATTGTCAACAGCTTCGAAACAAGTTGGATTAATCAATAGTATAACAGATGCTTTTAATGAGGGCTTGTCTGTGGCTGTAGATGATGTGATGGAAAGTGTAGTTGCTGATGCTATCGGATGAACATTTAATTTATATTTCAGTTAAGTTAATGCCTTATTCGTAAATTATTAACTTGCTGTGCAACATATAAACACTAAATACATAAACTTGCTAGCTCTCATTCTCGAGAAAGAGAATTAAAATCAAGCCTGTGCCTCGTTCCAATTCGGAGATGGATGCGCCGAGGACTCATCTTTTCTACTAAATAAAGACATGATCATATTACCCTTCTCACCACTCTCTGACAACCAATACGCAATGCGTGCATCCGTCTTATCCATACCGTTTTCGGCTCTCTCCCTCGCCTCCCGAACAGTCACCCAAGAGGACGATATTAAACGCTCTGTTGCTGCCTCCCATGTGAATTTGTGTCTTTCCTCTTCGGAAAGAGGTGTGGGGTTGCGATCCATGGCCCATTTTAACTTTTCCGCGCATTCTTCCAATGTTTCATAGGCAAGGCAGTTGGTGAATTGCAAGAAAAACTCATTTGACGGGTGTTTAGGCAGAATGACGAATTTTCCCATGGCAAGAGCTTCAGCAGATGTTGTGCAGAGCACCTCGGATGTAGATGGATTAAGAAATATCTTGTGCGGTAGTGAAATTAATTGTGCATGATCAATAACACCAGGAAATTTGGCAGGTACTGGATGGCGCCTGAGCTCCCAGCGTGATTGAGGTGGATCAAAGACAAAGTGCTTTTTGTCCTCATCAGCTGAGTCATTGCCGTCACTCTTTTCTTCGTCTTTCGGTTGCTTCTTCAAAGTCTGGCTGCTAAAAGATGACTGTAAAATGTTCTTTATTGAAGAATCAGCAATATTGTATACAGCAGTTGAGACAGCCATTCCGGTGCCAACAGATTTGGCAGAGAGGTCCCCCAAGATATTAAATGGGTCTTTATTCGCTGGTTGTTCTTTTCTGTTTTCTTTGACGTACGTGACATGTTTTGAAGATTTGCTCACTTCAAATCCAAGACTGAGGTACTGAGAAACTACATCATCATCACTCGACAAATGCAGACTTTTCATCTCGTCAATGAACTTGGTTGTCTGATCTCTAATAGAGCCAGGGTTGGCAAAGACTGCAGCGGCATTTATATCTCTAGGGCTGTTCAATGCATCCATTGATGGACTAGGAGAAAGAAATGTCCGTTTTGCTGGTCGTTTAGTTGGAGACGTGTGGTTTCTTCCATGGAAAGCCCTAGCAATTGACTTCTCGTCTGGACCGCTGCCATAGATATCAATCGCGAAGTATTCTTTATTCTTCTTTCTGTAAATATCCAGTACATCAAGCATTAAGTCAAAACCTTTTGCCCAAACAAGCTTCCCTGTTGGTACAAATAATATAGATCCCATTAAAATGTGTTTTAGACAAGACTCTTTTAATTAGTTTGAAACAGAAATAAACATGTTTTGCTCACCTATGAAATACACTGCAGCATGTTCATCCTCCGAAGCTTCATCTGTAACCAACTTTTTATAATCAATAGGTTTCCCCTCCAAAAATTCTCTTCTCACTCCGTGAACGTTGCAAGTACACTCCTTACCAGGTGCAAATGAAGGAAGTGTGTCACTCAATTTAATAACCTGGTGACAGTATGCACGAATGGTTAATGCCGAAACAGCTCCAATGGCAGGTGCAGCAATGATAGAGGCACCGATTCCAAATACGCGGGCATAAGCCTCGTAGTTTGTGTGGACGATGCCTACAACAAATCTAAATCGGTGTGTCCAGCCCAACTTGGCTGTCTCAAGTTTGGGAGTTGATGTACCTCCATTCTCTATATTGTTTTCAATTGTCGCTTGGGCTTCTTGCTTAGTTGGCTTCTCCCCACTTCCACTGAGTTTTGAGCTATCTCCATTCTCTTCCACGTTACTGTCCCCTGGCTCGGGTGCACGAAACCAATTCAAATGCTCCGGTTCTTCCAAAATAGCAACATCCACCAACTCTTTAGGAATAAAATTACACAAGTCAACTTTTGGGAAGATGCTACCAAATCCAGCCGCATAAAAAGAAGGATACCAAACAATTTTCAATAACTTTGCCTCTTTCTCCATCCCACATCGTTCTTTGGCATATTTACGTATCCACTCCTCTTGTTCTTTCATTCCCTGTGTCCCATTGGCAAAAGTATTTTCTGATCCGTATAACTTTTCTCTTTCTTCCATAGATTCTAACCAAGGAATGACGAGTGCCACTGATCCTGTTTGTTTTTGCTCGGTAAGATCCGATGATTGGTGTTCTTGTTGATATCTTACGAGATAGAGTGCCCTTAGCAATGGATTCACTGCTGTGCCAGTTCTGCAGTATATGCGTGAATGAAGTCAGTGCAAATGTTGGTCAGAAAGAATGAGGATTCTAACGAAAGAATATTTACCTCCATGGCATGGCTGCAGTGGTAATGACACATATTGTTCTGCTGGGGTCATTTAACATTGACGCCTAGATAAGTCGAGATTAATAAACCACGAGATACGACAAACGTTAACCTCCAATTGTAAGATGGCTAAAATACGATTCTCAAAAATAATCAGACTCTCACCGGAAGCGGATCATCGTCATCATCCAAATCCAACGCAGCACACGAATACAACGAAGACAAAACCGCCGGCACAACGGCATCATCCCCATCATCCGTCGAAGCAACCTTGGGAGAACTCGCCTCCTTTATTCTACGGATTAAATCATCACGTGTTTCTTTCATCCCCTCCATGTCCACTCCGCATGCACAGGAGCGCGTCGATGTGGATAGTTCGGGTTTTTTGACAGAATCTTTTGTGGTCGGGGTGTCTTTGTTTAGGAGAGATGAGGCTGCGGCAGCGGTGGCTACGATGCTTGGGTCTTCACCTGGTGATTGGGGTGGTTGTTCGATGGTGTTTTCCAACGTCATGGTGAGTGGGAAATGGGGAAATGACGGAGGATCCGCGAGCGTTGAGACGACGATTTGGCTCACGTGCGGGGTTTAGAATAAAGGTAAGATACAAATATTGTTGTATTTGCTGTTTGAAAAATCAAAATACCTTTGTTTTTAATTTTTAATGTTCATTATTACTACAATTTCCAAATCAGTTGTCTTTGCTGTAAGCAGCAATTTCATCTCTGAGGGGTACAAGGATCTACACATATTTGTTCTAAAAGTTTGGATTGGGTTTAATTTACTCTAAAATCTACTTGAATTTAGAAAGTGAAAGATGCAGAAGGTGTGTTGTGGAAAGCAATCCAATTCCCCTTCACCAGATAATGCATATTATGTATGGAAGTGCGAAACCATTTCTGGATCAGTGCTTGAAACTAAATCTAAATGTTGCCTAGACCTTGGTAATGATATGTTTGTTATCTAACACATTTAGTTTTCTAGTCAAAGCACAAATAGACTGATTGAACAAATTGTAAAATCAGCACGAAAAAGTATTTTCATGTTGCACTTGTTGTCTTCTTTTCAAAAGAATACAGTGTTTTACTTATTTAGATTTATAACAATAATTTTGCCCTAACTGGTTGATTGTTGCGATGGATTGAAAGATCCAAAAGTTGAAAGCCTGCATACATTTCATGATGCTTGGACCATAGGAGAGGTATGTGATTGTTCATTTTTCCCACACTCAAAGGATATGTTATCTGTAGAATAATCAAATCTAAATTTGTCGTTGCTTTATAAGATCCCCGATATTACGGCAATGTAGTCAATAAACAGGATCACCGCCTCCTAGAGCTTCCTGGAACTGATGCAGCTGGCATGAGACATACCACTGCCACAACAAATGCCACAAATAAACACGACTGCCCACGCTACTCTCTCGCACTGCGCTTCCTGTTTTTTCTATTAGTCTGTTGTCGAGTAGGAGAGTTTTTACGGAGGCGAAGGAGGGCAAGACCGGTTAGCTGTCAGTGGTTCAAGTCGTCCCTATTAATCAGCCTGAAGCCTCGTGACGTTAACGGATTTCGGGCGTCAAACATGAGGCTAATCCATTTTTAACACCAATCAAAGCAGCCGGAGATGGGAGATGCTCGGTCGGTTGTTCGGCCATGACGGAGGGCGGGTGGCATTGTGATGATGTGAGTGGTGGGTTTCGATATTTTCTGACGACTGACGACCGAATGATGAATGATGGGAATGGCTTGGCAACATCTATCGTTGAACTGATGAACGACGTACGATACCTCTTTTGACACAGAGCGGGTTTTAGAATTCTAGAAAAAAATCTAGAATTTTAGAATTAATCTAGAATTTTGGAATAAATCTAGATTTTTAGAAAAATTCTAGAATTTTAGAATAAATCTAGACAAAATAGAATTTTACTATGTACAATTACATGATGAAAATTCTAAATTAGAACAAATCTAGAATTATAAAATAAATCTAGAATTCTAGACAAATTCTAGAATTTTAGAATAAATCTAGAATTCTAGACGAATTCTAGAATTTTAGACAAAATGTAGAATCATTACATAGGTAAGTAACGTTAACGTTCCGCCCCCACCCTCACAGAAAACAGACAACACGAACGGCAATTCGGCAACACCAAATCCGGCGCAGCAATGGTTGCCGTGCCAATGGGAACGGTAAACGGGATGGATGAACATCTCCCCCAAAATATTCAAACAATACCTCGACGGAACGGGAAGAATAATTTCGGATCAGTGGCTCTGGGTGTGGCTTCTATCGGTGCCAGTGTTAGGTGGGGAGAGAGAGTGTTCCGTCCGGCGGAAGCGGGGTGGAGAGCGTGGGGTTTAGTCTGGGCGAGGATAGGCGTTAGTGTTGGAATTATCGGGACGGGCGTTGGTGTTGGCGTGGGATGAGTAGGGGTTGTTGAGGGGGTGGAATGAACGCCGGAGGGATGGGTGGCAGGATCTGACAGAAAACAAATGATGGATCCACTCCTTCACCCCTCTCTGTCAGCATGGAATTTAGAAACGAGTGGATTTCGGAAAAAGGGGGATGATGCCGATTGACATGACCAATTTTTGATATACGAAGCAGATTTTTTGAATGACGGGCATTACATCTTCGGGGGTTATGAATTCCTGTGCTGAAGGAACAAGCATTGCGGGGCAATGGGTAGATTGGCATCTAATTTTACCATGGGGAATATTAACAGCAAATAGGAGAATAATTGTAACATGAATAATCCCGGGGATGTCAAGACCATGAGTTTTTTCAGAGCTGATGGGGATGGGCTGCTGGTACGACCGGGATAAGTTAGAGTGGTGGTGATAGTAATGGGGGAAATAGTTGCAGAAACTGTAGTGGGAATGGAATGATGAAGAACTTGTAGCATAAGAATTCTTTTCAATTTCTTTATTATTTCTTTCTGTGCAGATAGATCGGTTAAATCTGAAGCTGAGGAGTCTAATAATTTAATTGCACATGTCATAAAACTTAAGGTATGGCCCTTTCCTAAGTTTAATTTATTGTCTTGAAGGCAATTGAAGGTGCAAAAATCCATCAGTGTCTCTAATATTCTGTAAAAATTCCACAATTCTTTGTTTTAAGTCGATTCCCTGTACCCCTGAGTCAAAGACAATTTATTTCCCCTTCAATCACACCTCAATTCTCAATTCCAATGGCTTTTTGTATGTAGCAGCTGGTACAAAACAAAACAAAGTAAAACAAGTGAGATAACACAAGATAACACCCAAAAAATTGGATAGACCCTTTTCTAAATTTGCACGCCAATTTTTGTCCTGCATAGTATGTTCCGGGGTTGAGGGCCGTCAGAGGCACATGCCAAATATCATTTTCTACAACAAAGAACCCATTAACAATGACGGATTAGATATGATGTTGTTGTTTGCTATAGAGCTGCTACCCAGTCAACTCCACCAAATCTTCATTTGATAAAAGTGAAGACATTTTTGACAGTGATTCTATGAAATAATCAAACAAATAATTATGTACAATTTACATGAATAGCATTCAAAAGTCATCGCCTTATGTAGAGCAGCAATTGTTTAAGAATTATAATTAATGAACTATTGACTATTGTCATATCAATTGTGCTCAATCAGTTGTATCACAAATCCAGTTTACCAAGTCATGTCTACTCAGTGTCAACAAGTTTGTGGATTTGTTCTTCATTGATTGATTGACTGATCAAAGTGATAAATTCTGGTTAAGAAAGAAGCATCTGGCACGTATTGTTAGAAAAAAGTTGTACTTAACACAAGTTGACTTGTAGAAGAAACTGGAGAGTGTATTGTGCAATCTGTGGGAAATTTGCATGTGCAGATAAATTTGCATGTAACAAAAAACACACTAGCGCAATATGTAGATGCAACAACTTTTGCAGTGTCTCTGTTTTGATTGATGTCTTGTCTGTTTTATTCTGATGAATAAATTCAATTCAAAGGAGAATATAAGTATTAAGCAGGATACTACTGACAAACGATCATTAAGATACACACTATAATCTAATTGAGAGTGAGAGATAACAGAACAGTGGCAAAGCAATACCAGTACACCAGTGTCGTGTCAGTGCTAAAAGTGTGTTTTTAAATTAATGACAAATGAATTTAAAATCTCAAGCGTGTGCAGGTGTTTATTTTTGTATCCAACACTGAGTCCAGCAAGAGCACCATCAGAAAAAGAAGAAGGGTGTAATATGCTAAAGTTCTTTTTCCGGTTCCATTTTCGAGTATTACCTCTCACTGTCAAAGCAATTCATTTTGGTCAGTCTCCACCTTGCCATACAACTCCTGTATTTTATCATGTCCATCAAATGATTAGTCTTATCCTTCCAAATACTGTTGATAAATTATTTTGGTATCTTTCAGCTTTTCATGTACCATTTGTCATCATGTTTTCACATTGCAAGAATCAAGTTTAAGTCCTAGATATTTCGAGGTTCAGATTCAACAGATTTTTTGTATTCCCTACAATGTCTGCAAACAACATCCTTACGTACTGTTGACCATCATTGGGATCAACCTTCCATTTGATGTATGTTGAGCTGTTGTATAAACCGTTACATAAATTGCTTAATCTTTCTCTTGATTCCGGACTGTCTCTTTCTGTCTCATAAGAATGCTAAGAGGCTCAGCTGTATCAGATTTGGTACTTATGCACTGCCCGTAAATGCATATCAAAGTGAAGCATTGTCGGGTTTCCTTAGGTTATTCTCTCAAGTCCTCAGCCCGTAGCACGTTGAAATGAGAATTTCTCTAGTCCTTGCATTG
>JALLAY010000323.1:0-16896 GCA_036939635.1 Cyclotella baltica | reverse complement strand
TTCAAGGTGACCGGTGTTGAGACCGAAACCTCTTCAGAGAACGGTTATCCATCATTTACAGGGACAATAAAATGGAGTATGATTCTGATGCGGACGAATTCACACTTGATGAGAATAGTCCTCCGATTAAAGGGGTGTACATAGAAGCCATATTTCGTGAACATATACGTGAAAATCAGCTTGCGTCTCTTACTCTGACCTATGTGGGGGGTGACAAAGTTGACTTCTCTTTGGACACGAGAGACACCAGTTCCTGGAGACGTCTTGGCCAAGCCATCAGTGAGAGTGACACTGTTAAGTCATTTAAGATATACAGTGAAAAAGATTGTACTGACGATAGAGTACCTGGATTTATTCAAAGTTTAGAGGTGTTGTACGAAGGGGTGAAACGGAATAAATCCATCCAATCATTTATCCTTGAGTATGTTCATGTCATTTATGGACGTCACTTTCCATTGTTTGACTATGACTATTTCCTAAAAAGCAACGAGGAGTTAATGGAGGTAGAGTTTGGTTTGTGGCAAGATATGACACTCGGTCAATCCCGTGTAATAGCGAATGCAATCAATGCAATAGATCATGGGGCTAAGTTGAACAAAATTACTGTGTGGTCTTTGGCAGACAGTGTTGAATGTTATGAACAAGTAGTTTCAGCTTGTTGGGGAGTTAATACGCTTCTTTTATCTATTCAAAACATCCGCGAGTGCAATGTGATAGCTACATTACTCCGCGATCCCAGGGCAAATGTGCAAGAATTGATATTAGAAAGCCTTAGACATGAAATATCAGAAGATGAAGTAATTATACTGCATGAAGGTCTTCGTAGGAACGCTACAGTGAAGACTTTAGATGTTTCTGATCTGGACATGAATCTGGATTGGATTGGCACACTAATATGCGACGCCTCGAGTATAGAAAGCATTTATTCCTCCAACCACGTGCTCCAGGAGGTTGTTACTGGCAGTAACAATCTACCCGCAATGATCAAGCATTGCTTTGAATTCAATAAATTGACGGGCAGAGACAAAATCATTAGGTGGAAGATTGCTTGGTTCTATTTTACTGGTTCATTTGACGTGCAGCCTTTTCTCAACATGCCTGCATCAGTTTTGGTTGAAGTCATGGGTATGATAATGGATGGTTTTAGTATGAATCTAAAACCTTTTTTCACGCTGCTAAGTTGTAGGCCGGATTTGTGCAGTTATGCAGGAACAATTCAAATCATGTTCAAAAGGAAGCAAGAATTGATGAATCCCTCAGATGAAAGTCGAAAAATGCCAAAAAGGAGGTTTAGTTTTTGATAGTGCTGTAGAATGAGTAAGCCGATTGTGAACGCGAAATAAGAAGTAGTTATTAGGCAGAGACAAGTTAATTTTCATTAAGGTATTATTCAAAGCTTATGAAAGGGAAGGCTGGGGTTCAATGTGTGTGTGTTCCACTAAATTTATCCCCTTCTACATGTTTTGCTACCTTATAGTGGTGACATCATTTTATTTAATGAGATTAGCCTTACCTTTCCCTGTTTTGATTCTGGCATGTATGACATATAACATAATTTATTAGGACGGTTTGATGGTTTCCATTGTATTTTGCACTAGATTAAATCGACCACAAGGGCTGTTCAACAGAGATAGAATATTTTATTGGGATGTTGTTGGGCGTTCCTCTTTCTAATCGTCACTCCTAGTCGTTTTCAGGCAGTACAGAGCAATTCAATATTCTGGAATCGTCGGAAATGACAATACAAACGCAAATACAACGACTAAAGCACAACTAAATCCAAGGCTGTAGGAATCAATAATATTTTTGAAATTGCATTGGGTTGTATTTTTGTGTCAAAATTAAAACAGGGAAAGGTAACATAAATTGGAGGTGAATGAATTGGTGAACGATGGCCAGTTATGTGTGAGAACATTGGTTCATGCATGAAATGAGACAATAGCAGTGATTTGAAAAGAAATGACATGACTTACTTGAGGTCATGAAAATATTTGACCATGTTTGTCCCCATTACAAAAAACTTTTGAGAGTACTTCATGTGACAGAGAAAAGTCAAAGAGGGGAAGTCAACCACCCAAAAGGGTCTTTGGGGTCTCAATAACCATAGCCTAATTAAAATAAGTTATCATGCTCTAGTATTGTTGAGCTGATGGCTTGGTTGGCTGGATTCAAATTATGAGGTGTTAATTGTTGAATCCAGGCCAAAGCAAAGCCTAGAAGATGATGTCTAGCTCTGTCAATTTTGCAACTCCCAAGTCTAAACTTCCTGATTTCACACCTAGATATTTCGATTTAGTCCCTAGTGTGCGATTAGCCTCGGATCAGACGGTGAATTCATCTTGGATATCATTCAAAAGCAACACCAAGAGCACATGCTCAAAAATACGTCGCTAAATAGTTATGGGGAGGAGAGAACAGTCCTGGGTGTTGAAAGTTTAGTCACGCATTGGAACAAAATTTGAGGCTTCGGGTGTACAAACATGCAAAAAGTTAGTGCTTGGTGTCATTTAGCATCAAAAATGTGGCAGTTTTCAATTTTAGGGTCACGCTATTGATCATGACCGTGACAAGTTCTGCTATTGATGATTAATCAACAAGAACAATACAAAAAAACATAAAACCAACGCTCTGAATGTTTTGATCTGAACATATTTCAAAACATGTGGACATCCACCTGCAAGTTCTCATTAAGCTGGAGCAGTAGGTGTTATTGCATGGGGTACAATGTTATTATCCAGGGCAAGGTTTGTCTATAAAAAAGAGCTATTCGCCAAGGTGGTAGTAAGTAGCAATCAAGATGATGAAGATGAAGCTGTGGTCCAACTAGCGAAGAGGCTTTTTATTTGTAGTTAGAGAATCCCCGGGGTGGTTAAGTGTAAGATCGGGGTAGTTTGTTTTTCTCGGATTTTATGAACCGGGGTGATTTTTGCGACTCCAGATCAAAAATCACCCCCATCAGAACAAAAAGGTCGACCCGGTCGCAAAAATCACCCCGAATTTACGTATCGTCGGGGCAGACCATTTAGACATAAAAAAATTGTCCAAAAATGTACATCATGGGATTCGAACTAGTGACCTCAATGTCAACCATGGCAGTTCATAGCTTCGAGCTGTCAAACAGTCCGTTTTTTAAACTATATAAACATCATTTAATAAATCGCGTGGTATCTTTACCCCGATTTTACACACAAGGTCGGGGTAGTTTTTAAAATGGCACAGTTTCTGGCACATATGCGCGCAGTGAGCACGCAAAATTATATAAACCTTCATTTTTATATATTATCATATCTAGTTACCTAAGATCGGGGTAGCTCAGGGGCATTTCACCCCGGGGATTCTCTAACTACAAATAGCTTGAGCCTTTTGACATTGGTTTCATTGTCATTAAAATTATCGTGTGTTTGTATGCATCGGATTTTTACTCTGTGTCAACTATTTTGGAAGTTGCCATCAAACTCACATCCATCGCTGACGACACATTCCTTCAAGCCAGAAAATCTTGTTGCGGAAAAAGGGCAACAGAGAGAATAATGTCTCCAATTCTGATGGCACGGAGGAAGGAGGCATTCGAGCAATGCTCGTGCTCTCGGCAAATATGTCTCAACCAACTCATAATAGAAAGTTAGTGAGTCTTGAGTTTCAATACCAAATATGATCCTCACTTTGAAATTTTTTAGTACTGTACTTCACCTGAGCTTGTCGTATCATCACAATCTCCCACACTTGATTCTACATATCTTAAGGAATTGTTTATGTTTGATGTATTGGACAAACACTTCATTGGTAGGTTTATCATGACACGGGTGTGCCACTGAAAATGGTAAAATATTTTACCAACTATAATAATTGGAATGATCCGAATTGGAATGACAGTCTAATACTCTACGTAACCCCAAAAACAACAATGAAACAGGAACTGTATCTCGGTCATGTCATGTTTGCATACTTAGAAGGACGAAAACAGATTGAAATGCTGGAAAGGTCAGGGCTCAATGCGGTATCTTTGCTCTAATCAATGTTCTTTTAGTTATTTACCGTCTCTCTGAAAGAATTATGACAAGATCCGTCGCTCCGCTCCGAATAAAATGGTTTTCAATAAAAATAAGATTTTCCAAATATTTTCCAACATTTTTTCATTCAAATAATTGAGCACCAACGGATAAACTTCTAACATGAAAATCAACTAATTTATGGTTGTACTTGCAAAATGAGCACATAATATGAGCGCCTAAGTAGGAAAGGTCAATATTGGGAGCATTTTGGGATGATTGAAAACTGAACAGTGAGTCTGCTGAGACGCAACTTCATTGAATTTGCCCCCTTATTTGCCTCTCTGCAGGCCCCTCCGGGCGTCAAAACTCACCCCTATTTACAGCTTTCTCATTCTTATTTGTTGTAGGTATAAGGAGCGAGTAATTTTGGATAATAAAATGTCATTTAAAATGGCGGGAGCAGTTTTGATCTGGCCCGCCATTTTTATTTCGTATAAAGCGTTAAATCGTCCGTCTCTTTATCTCGTATCAAAAGGAGGATAATAACCGCCGTAAAAACCAACATCGACATCGACACCATGGCGCGGATCAGTTTGAAAGACAACCAATCAACAACCTCCATCTAACACAACCCTCCCAACCCAACCATGTCATCCTCCACACCCTCAACCTACCAAACCCTCGCCACCCTCCGAACAAAACTAACCACCACAAAATCCAAAGAACGCCGCCTCGCCTCCAAAGAACTCCTCGAACTCCTCTCCAACACCTCCACAATCCGTAATCTCCACGCCGAGGCGGCACGGCATTATTCCAACGATAAGATTTATCCCGCCCAACGCGTGGAGATATTGCTACGGAATATTTTGGAGGCGGCCTTGTTGGCTTCGCAGAATGCAGTGTTTGAGAGTAGTAGTAAGAGGAAGACTGCCAATGGGACGGGGTATATTAAGCAGACTGTCAAGTTTAATGCTGAGGATGTTTTGTTTCCGCAGCGTGTGTTTTTGAATGTGGACGATAGATTGTTGGAGTGTTTTAATGGGTATACTTCTCGTGGTGAGGAGGATTGGAAGCATAAGAATCGGTATGGGTTTCATTTGGATGTGAGTAATTTGAGTGATGGGTTTAATGCCACGGCTTATGAAGCGACAGAGGAAGCGAAGAAGACAAACCTTTCATCGAAAGAAATATTGGGGAGTGTCAGTTACATTATTTCGTGTTTAAACAATTCAGACTGCTGTGATTTGGCAGAGGTGGAATTGATGCAGTGGCTGGCTCATATTTGTGCACGGCCGGACTATGTGGCTTCTCTTCCGTTGCATGCTGAAGTTTCTTACATCTTGCACGAGATATCCACCAGGATATATGCTGAATTTGATGAGAATAAACAGAAAAGTTCATTTGCCGGGATGCATAGCACTTCTAAGTCGAGACAGGTGAAGCAAGCGTGTTTAGTGGCTTGTGCCAAGTGTTTAAGTGGGTTAGTTTACAATTGTACCACAAGATTAGGCATGGGGATGCAATTATATCTTAGACCTATAGTTGAATTGGTGGCTTGGTATGCAGAGCATGCTTGGAAATTTCAATCTGGTGGTGGTGCAACTATGTTATCTGGTAGCTCAAAACAATCTTCACAAACAAGAACTGAAATGGACATTATCTCGCTTCTGCCTCATCTTTATTCTGCAGTGACACATTTGTTAGCTGCCCACCCAGAACAATCAGTAGCTGTCATGTCAGAACGAGGACACGCTCTGCTTCGCCTCGCGAAAAAGAATTATCTAAAATCAGCCACCGATCCTGAACTACGTGATGCCATTATTGAATACCTCGGGGCTCATTTATTGATTGCCGAGACTAGTGGCAAATTGTATGGATTGCCCGAGGGAGATGTGGGACCATTGATGGTGATGGAGACTTCCGAGGAGGAAAACAAGGCATCAGTGGGTGCTACTTTGGACAGAAAAGCAGTCGACAGTCTGCTGGAGTTGGTACGAGATGAAAAAGTTTGGATGTCACTCTTTTCTAGTGGAGATCAGGATGCAGCCAAGAAGAAAAACACATATCAGAGGAGAAAATTACGTAAAAATAAGAACAGAGCAGTCTTGGCCGAAGGTTGAGGCAAATGGACTCCATTGAATAAAAGGCAGAGACGGTACTTGGAGTTGGTCTCGCGTTTGATTCGTCTTTCTCAGAGATATCACCTGGCAGAAGCAGAAGCGATGGGTGTTGATGGCTCCTCCTCGGATGCGTTGGAGACTTTGATGACAGATGTAGCCAAGTCGCAGTACCAAAAATCAGATATCGAGAATGGAGAGATTGATGTTGATATTGGCTTGGATTCTGATGCTGATTCAAGCAAGCAGCTGATCTCGGACGAAGCTTTGGTAGATGCACCATTTGTTAAGATTGTTTGTCAACATTTGTACCGGTTGAATCCAAGGCTTGAAAGTTCTGCATTGGTGGCCATGGAGGCTTCAATGACTCAAGCTACAGTGCAAACATCTCAAGAAATGTTCACTCAAAGAATGCAGTTCAGCGAAGAATCTTCTGGAAGTAAAGACAAAGATGTTCTTTCACACCAACAATGCCTTTTGAAGTCATGTTCAATTTTGCGTGCCCTGGTTGTGAAGCATTCTGCTTCAGCAAGGAAGACAAACTCAGACTCAATCAGTCCCTCCATTACAGCCACTCTACAACTCATATGTTCTTGTGCTGAGGCCTTTCCCCGTGGTGAATGCTGGTCATCTAGTGCTCGACAGAACTGGTCAACGACCTTAGATGAGAACGTCTATGCTGGTGGAGCCTCTGCTCATGTCCGTGAAAGGCATGGCTCTTCTCCCGCCGATGCTGCAGCTTTGGTTTATCTGCTAGGCACTACTCTGGAAAGCTGTGGGGGAAGTAGCGGCGATGATAGCGTACAAATCTGGACATTGTTGGCACTATTGAAAATGGCTGAATCTAGTGCCATCATTTGTAATCGTGAAGGTGTTTCATTCGCATCATCCGAAGCATTGCAGGTGGCATGGCAGTTTGTTTGGAAGACATTGCTTCGATATGATCTTCGCTACTCATCTTACACCTCTGGTGCTTACGCAAACAATGCGGGCGAACTTGTTTTGCAGTTACTGACCCAGATTGTTCGATATCATCTCTTGGAGCAATCGTCAATTTCACCGTTTCTTCAGGCGCAATCGTCCAACATATGGAGTCTGCCAGTCTTTGACAAAGTCACGTCAGTCCTTTCTGGAGCTTCTTTTGAACTTGTGACGGCAGCATTACAATTCACCCAGCTTATAGATGGCTCAGCAGCAAAAACTGCATCAATGACTCTCATTGATGCTTCAACTTCATTACATGAGAATAGAGATCGTGAATGGCTAGTTTCATTTTGTATAAAGTTCATAGAACATTCATTGACAGAGGACAATTCCGAGGCCATGATTCAAAGGTCCTTTTTCCCATTTGTGGCTACGTGCCTGGCTTCTCTGTTAAGTGATGGCAGCATCTGCGGAAAAACAAGCACATTTGAGATGGACAGCTTGTCGCAATTCAGTGTCACAGAGGATGCAGATTCAATTTTCACCGTCAGCTGGCCCGATCTCAATCAGCTTGATTTTGATGCCTCAATCAACCAGATTCATGACATGCTCTGGAGAAAGTCACTGGTTCCGTATATTCACCCAGATGACTGTGCGCTTCGTTTAGAGAAGCGCATAATGCAAGGACGAGGCACAGTGTTAAATCAATACTCAGACGCAATTCAAGAAAGGGAAAAATTGTCCGCTCCTTGCAAGTTAGACACCAATCCTTCACCTCTTGTTCATAAGCATCACGCGCTTGGCGATATGGCCTTTGACAAAATCAAGTCCATATTTGGTGATATTCTCTTTGGCCTTCGTTACGGTGATGAAGAAGACGAAAGTGAAGGAGAAAATGCTCCAAACAAAAGAGTGAAATCAACCAACACCCCTCGTATCACTGCATGCTTGTCGCTCCTCATGACCATTGTATTGTCATCACGAGTCACTATCAAGGATGTTGCAAACTATGTTGTAGACATTGCTCGTGATACGTTCGTGAGAGTGTTTGATCATTTGTCAGAAGCATTGGATGCGTTGGTTCTTGCACCACCAGACTTTCTGGCCGTTATTAATCATCTGGATGGACTTGTTAGGATGTTGACCCACATTGTGGCTGTCAGTGAAGACACATCTAAAATTCCCTCGCTACTCATCAATCAATTCAAAGCCATCTTCTCTTCTTGTAAAAGCGTGCTCAAAAACCACAGACAGACCATGTATGTGTCATCAAACACGTCCCTCGCAGATATCACGGTACAGCATCACGGCCGTGGATCTGCATATGACTCGGATGAGGATGAGCGTGGACAGAGTGAAATACCAACCCAAAGGCCAACCCAGAATCCAAAATTTTCAGATGATAGTGATGGTTTTTTTGAAGATGCAGAAGATGCCGTCCCAAGTAGGCACAGAATGCGTGCTCCATTGAAGAGAAGCGCGCCTCCACCAAAGAGAAGGCGGACTGAAAAGGCCGCAGTGAAAGTCAAACAAGATCGTAAACTACCCACAACAAAATGCATTGATCGCCAAGGTGCTTGGAGCTGTGCATCGCTAATGATTTTGCTCAACCCTTCAATCGAATGCCTAGAGATTATAACCGGACACCTTGTCTGGCCTGAAGACTATGATAGTGAAAATGGATACTCACAAGTTTCAAAGAGCATTGATCCAAATGAAGCGATAGTTTGTGCATCGTTGTTTTGCCAGAAACGAGTCATTCTGAGAGAACATATGCTGCGATCAAACAAAACAATGAATGACCAGGATGAACAATCAGCTGTCGTTCTTTGTGTCGAAGTAATACTGCAGGCAAGACGGCAACTGCCTCCATCTTCAAAGTATTTCATGTATGGCCTTGGCTTGCTGTTGGATTTGGTTGAGCTTGGAGATAGGAGTGAAAGTTGCCCGCCCCTGAACTCAGCCGAGAGCAAATTCATCATAGACGCACTCTATCCAGAAGGCCTGGAACAAGAACACGAGGATTTTAGACAAATGCGCCAACTAAAGAAAGTCCTCAAGTTCAGAGGCATTTATAATGCAGAGCAACTCCATACTTCCATCCAGTTATTCCTTCGAGGCCAAGGCAATATTCATAACACACTGGATGCAATCTATTCGGATCATTTCATAAAGGTGAGTTGTTTGCATCATCATACATCTTCACTTATGTTAGGTCTAATTGGCCAAACTCTTTTTTGCTACTCCCTCCACACACAAGTCATCCTTTCGCCATCTTGACGAAAGAATAAGATCAAGAGCTTGTGATGCCCTTGGTGTTGCTTTAGGTGGTTTCCCTGACCAGCAGATGATTGTATCAGAAATGAATCGAACTGTCCTGCCACCTCTTAAAAGTGAAAGAAAGTTTGTCAAGTGGCTCAACTCAATGGTCGATCACAAAACACCAGTTGATCTATCTCAGCTGGAACAATCTGCTCTAAACGATGCGCGTCTGTCGTTAGAGTTTCATGCAATTGACTGCATTGGTTTAATTGCTGGCTCAACTTCTGACGAAGATGTCTGCATAGATATGATATGGAAACTCATTGACTTGACTGCATTTGAACCAGCCATGGGGCTACTCTGTCGCCGAGGGTGTGAACGCGCTGCCCTGATGCTAGGTTTCAACAATGTAAATGATCTTTTCTCCGATTTGGCTCCTCATTTACTTGTCAAATGGATAGAATCACGCAAAAGCCTGAACGACCTCCCTTTGTTGCTTACATCGCCATTAATATTGCATGCGGCCTGTCGGAATTTGCCACTTGAGGTTTTGGAATTGCTCATGTCTGAGGGAGGATGGGATGACAAGTTTTTGAACGGAGATACGTCATTAGTTTCAGATTTTGTTCAGTCATCTGCCGAGTTGTAAGTGCTTCCTATTGTTACAAATAGTATTCCAGTGCTGTTCTAATTCAGATGCTCCTCTCTTCATTCCAGTCTTGTTCCAATAATACTATTGCAAAAGTACGAGGAGGTGGCAGCTGATGATGTTGAAACAATAACTCCATCTCAATATCTAGGAGAATATGCCAACATCATAATGGGATCCACAAATGACGGTATGTCATGTCCGTATGTGGCTACTTTAGCTTATTGGTTATTTTAATTGTTGCTCATTCTCCCTGTTTATCTTGCATTAAACACTGCGGTCAGAAACATTTGCCAAAATCCTCCGGCGTCACATTTGTGACATTTTCGGATTCATCTTTGTGCTCAATGAACAAGAGGATCCAGCAATCCAAGAGATTTGCAATTCAGCCTATAAACATCTTACGGGCCGCATGTCAGAGGCACACATTCAGCGTGACGGAGCAAAGCAAGCATATTTGATACTAAATCGAATTTTAAAGATGCAAGCAGTGGGTGTCTCTGTCGTTGGACTGCAAGTTCACCCGACATCATCTTCATTCATAGAGGGTAAGAAAATTGCGTCAATTTATATGAATATTAGCCACACGAATTGTATTCTCACCCTTTCTCTCATCTGAAGGCATGAAAAGTGTGTCCAAGAACATTGAGAAATCACCAAAGCAAGGATTTCTCCATCCCGCTGGGAGCAGCATGACTGAGCTCTTCATACTATCAGGCTTTTGGCTTTCTTCAAATGGCATATCCGTCCGTCAACGCGAAAAGTTTTGGAAGCCAATTAATCTACTGTGCATCATTCTCCAAAATCAAATTCGAGACGCCAGCATTTCACCCGATGAGGTTTCTTTCTGTATCAGTTTCTTCATTTCTACTGCTCTTGACACCAGAAATCAAATCATTTGTCCACAAATACTTCGTTCTCTCTCGGATGTTCTCAATGTAATATTTTTTCACACCAAAGATAAAACCATCATTGACGGTGTAATAGCAACAATCCACAAGCTTTGCTTGGCTCTATTGACAATCCACAAGAAAAGTTTTATTGATTTCTATAACAAGTGCAACTCATCCATGTTGCGTGTGGCATTCAACAAAAAATGCAGTCTTGGTCTGGCAAAACTGAGGCAGGCTAATCATCTATGGAACGAAGAAAATGACGAGCTGCTGTCTTCTGACAATGATGTGCTGAGTGAGTTAATCGAAACGAAAGCAAGCACAGATGAACAAACTTTAGCTGATATCATGATAGGTGCGTATGACTGCCTGGATAAGATTGTGAACAGTGGAAAGGTTTCACTGGATGACATTATGGGGGCAGAGGACATTGTCAATCAACACGAAGCCACCAAAAAAAGAGCTTTCGGAGATTTCAATGAAAAGTTCGAGGTACAGCACCTTTTCAACCAGATTCAACGGCAAGATAGAGATCTGCTTAATGAATGCAGACAGTTCATTAAAACTTTTGAACAATACCCAATTACCAGCAAGGACTCTTATTTGATAGCTAATCAGTCGCAAGATGTGCAAAGCGTTGACGCTCTGGCACGCCTTCTAGCCCTCCAAAGGCTCGAAAAATCAATAAAGCAGAACACCATCTCAGTGGATGATGAGATTCAAATATCATACAATGTCATTAAATGCTTGGTTGGTGTCTGCCAATCTAATGATTCCTACGAAGCCAAGGTGATTAGTAGCAAATGTCTTGGGGGACTTAATTTAAGTTGGATATCTTCTGAGTGTAGTGAGGCACCGGATCACATCCTGGTGGGCGACCCGCTACAAAGAATGAAAATTGGAGCATTGTCAATGATAGGTCAATTCATTCTTTCCGGAAGCCCTGATATCTCACTAATTGCAATGAAATCAGCAAAATCTCTCTTGTCTTTGAAAGATGGAGCAGAATGTTGGAGTTTATTGGAAGACAAAGAGATAAAAAGTGCATTTGATCCTTTCCTTTCGTCATCTTCAAAACAATCCAACCACAAAGGCCAAATAGTGTTATCAAATAACTATATCGACAAGTTGAAGATGATGGCCAGTCAATCAAAGGAAGTTGATGAAACCTTTTGGTGTTGGAATGATGATATGTGGAACATAAACTCGGCTGGAGATGGGATTTGGATCAAAAAGATTGTCAATGCAATGATATCTTGTTACTTTGACACATCATCCAAGGGTCTCAAATGTGATTTCATCCGAATCTGCCAAGGACTCAGTGCATTGGAGGCAAATTTTGCATCGTGTTTGTTTCCAGGAATTGTCTATTTCCTTTTAGATTCTGAAAGTGACAATGAAGAGTATGACAGGCATTCTGTTCGTGATGTGGTTCTTTCTGAAACATCCATTGGTTCTTCGGCAAGTCAAATTAACAAATCCATCACTCACTGCTTTGCACTCATTCTTAGCGAAGAGAATGCCAATGATGAGACCTCAGCTCCTTCTTATGCAGTGAGAGTGGTGTTAGATACTATAGAAATGCTTCACTCCGTTACAAAGAAACGATTCATGTCATCCACATCCCACAAAAAGAACTCTACAGATTTGCCAAAGGAGTACTCTTCAACAGGCAAGAAATCTCGCAAATCCTCTGACACAAAAACCCCGGATGCAAAGCTGTCACCGAAATGGAGAGGAATTCCTTATGGCGTTGCGTTACGTCTCAATGGGCTGGAAGTTGCGAGGGCATGCTTGGAATCGAAAAGATATCACAGCGCCATATATTTTTGTGAGATGGCTATGCAAAATTACTGTGGAGTGGGAAATTTTCTTGAACAGATTGCCACTGATTCAATATCCACAAACAACAGCTCTTTGATAGGAGATATTAGTGGGTTTGGGATTGATCAGGGCAAACACAAGGAATCGCTTTTGGATATGGCACTGAAAGCCAAAGATATTCTGGCCAGTTGCCTTTCAGAACTTCAGCAGACAGACGAGTTGCAAGGAGTTTTATCCCAGGGATCAGCGCTTTCTTTGAAACAAAGCATGACAAGTCTGGATGTTTTGCACGAGAGCCACAAGGATGAAACTTTTCCTATGCTTTTGGACTTGGATGTCGACCTTCAATCTCGTAGTTTGACCACAAATGTTTCAACAGATGTAGCTAGAGTTTCAGGCTTTTTGGAAGATCTTGGGTTGGAACATGTCAAACAACACTACCTCAAAGGTATTGGTTCTGTTAGCAATATTCAATTTGATGACAAATGGTTTGAAGATGCTCTACATAAGACGTCTCAATGGGACAATCTATTGACAGTATCGGATGATGGTGTGCTTCCTTCAATGCTTTCTCAAGGAGGCACACCGACTACATCGACACAAAGCTACCACCAGTCAGTTTATAATGCTTTGCAGAGTTTTGCCAGAGAAGATATTTCAGGGGCATATTCAGCAGTAGATAAAGCTTGCCAAACAGTTCTCTTTGATATTCAGCTTTTGAACGGGTCTGAATCTAAAGTTACAAGCATGGCTGACCACTTTATCAAGTTGAACATTTGTGGTTCTTTAAAATTGGTTGGCGAGGCAATGGAAGGCACAGTGCCACTCCAAGAAATACTCAAACGCTGGGGCTTGTGTGGAACAGATGATTTGAAGTCTCTGCTCCTGAGCCTCGATGAGGCATCATTAGATATTCGAGAGCAGCCAACCACAATTGATAGCAATTTGTTTCGTTCGCTTAGACTTGATTACTCGGTTAGTGTATTGCAATGAACCTTTCTGACTCATGTTGCTATTTTTGCGGATTAATTATCTTTCATTGCCATTTAGGTGAAAGAGGCGCTGCTGTCTGTTCTGACTCAAGTGTTCTCCTCTCAAGAACGAGAAAGTATAAGCCAAGCAATGACAGCTCATGTTCACAAATCGAGTCGATTTTATCGAGACATTGGTCGACCAGATGTTGCGAAGCAGAGTTTGACTCGATTGCGCGGTTTGCTACAAATCTTCAAAGAATCATCATCGATTATACCTCTCGCGCTCCGATTGGAAGATGCTAAGGTAATGGCTCGTCAGTTTGAGTTCGACAACGCCATCACACACTGCAAAACAATTGTAAATCACCTTAGTGCCCACCAAAGCGGGACAACTGATGAGGAAGAGGAGGCGCTTGCCCGAGCACTACTACTGGGAGGATGCTTTATGGTACATGAACATGTTGAGGCTGTTGGAGTAATGGAGTCTTTTCTTCAAAGGGCAGCTAAACTATCTCATCGCGCACATGAACATGATACGCATTCATCTGGATTGATTCCGGCTGTGTCCTACTTCAAGCTGGGTGCATTTGCGTCCAGCATCTACGCCTCTGTCGATTCACGACTCTCAACAGAAAGTTGGAAGCAAAGAGAAACCAATCTAACAGAGAGGGAGAAAGAGATCAATGCCCTACAGTCGGAACACGCTCAACTCGAGAAAAAATATAAGAGAAGTAAAAAACAGGCTGACCTGAATGCATTGCATTCTTTGTCTGTGAGGCTGTCACAGATGGTAAAAGATGTCGAATTAGAAAGAAGGGAGATCAACAGCAACCGAGAAAGTCAGCAGAAATACCTCAATATGGCTCTTGATTCATACTGTAATGCTCTGAAGCTCTGTCCTACAACAGCTAAATCAGTTGACAAGCATGTCTTTAAATTGATTGGTTTGTGGTTCAAGAATTGCCAGAGACCCGACACTCTGAGATTTGTCAACGAGCTCATGCAAAATTGCGCCGGCCAAATTCCAACGTATCACTTTGTCCCTTTGTCGTATCAAATATTTTCACGGATTGACAATCATGAGCAGAGTACTTTCCAAAACACTCTTCAAAAATTGGTGGTTAACATTAGTACGGAACATCCATACCATGGCATTCCACAATTAATTGCTCTCTCCAATGGCAATATTGAAAATAAAGTAGAAGCAGCAAAGAGGTAAGCCCGGAATACAGCCACCATTCGTTTCATTTACACAAATTAATCGCCATTTTTATTGTGCTCTTCACACAAAATCATTTAGTGTCATTGGAGAATTAAGAAAACACGCCCCAACATACATATCTGGGCTGATAGACACATACTGTCGACTCATGGATTCATACATTGATTTGGCTGCCTTCGACACAAATGATATTCCCAAAAAGCAAACCAATGGTTTTATGTTCTCGAGGTATAAACTGAAACTTGATGTTTGTCTTTCTGGGGGCAGAAAGGGAAATAATGTATTGCTACCAAATGCTCCAGCTATCATTAGCAAGCCACCCTCCATTCGACCAGATGCTCAGTATGGAAATGGGACTGAGGATCCCATTGGCACTGAACGTGTTGTAGGGTTTGAATCTACATTTGAACTAGCTCCTTCCGGTCTTCATCGACCTGCAATAGTCATGTGCATAGGGTCCCAAGGAGGGAGATTCAAACAACTGGTCAAAGGAGAAGATGATACAAGACAAGATGCCGTGATGCAGCAAGTATTCGGGACTATGAACAACCTACTTTTAAGTGAACATGGTGTCCACAAGCTGGCTGAAAACCGTCGCCATTGTCTGAAAGTTATTACTTATGGCATTGTGCCATTAAGCCCAAAAGCTGGTGTTCTTGAGTGGGTGAATGACACGGATAGTTTTGGCAATTTTATGACTGGAGGCTCTAGGAATGTTGGTGCACTCAGTAAATACTACCCAGGTACGTACGTTCTACCTTCAAGGTTGGCTCTGTTGTCAATTTTAACAGTTGCATTATATCACTGTTTTCTTCTACTATTTCAGGTGAATGGGGTAATTCCGCTTGTCATAAGTTGTATGCAAATGGACATGATCAGAAAAGTCAGGAGAAAAGGCGCCAAGATTTTGACATCATTTGCCGAAATTGTTCACCAGGTGAGATCAATACTTATTTACTTGCATTATGTGATTTCTGTGCTCTCTGTTTGGCTTGCTCACTGAGCTTCATCATCCCAATTGTGACAGTGTTCAGGTTTTTCTTCGTGGAAAACTTTTCATCTTCAATGGAGGCCTGGCACAAAGCAAGAACTGCTTATACACGTTCGTGTGCAGTCAATAGCATTGGTAATTTGTTGTCTAATTATTTTGTCTAAATGGACTTTCTTGACTCACTTAATACACTTGTTGAATGTTCCTCTTTAGTTGGTCATATTCTGGGTATTGGAGACCGTCATACGTCCAACATTCTTGTTCATACCAAGACAGGAGAACTAGTTCATATAGATTTTGGTTATGTCTTTGAGCAAGGAAA
This sequence comes from Cyclotella baltica, assembly GCA_036939635.1. Taxonomy (NCBI): domain Eukaryota; phylum Bacillariophyta; class Thalassiosirophyceae; order Thalassiosirales; family Thalassiosiraceae; genus Cyclotella; species Cyclotella baltica. Next base: position 726 of record JALLAY010000323.1, on the reverse strand, counting down.
AGTAAGTGTAATATATATGATACTTTTCAAGGCTTATATTGGCATTTATCTCACTGATATGAACACAAAGCTGCTGAGAACTCCCGAAACAGTACCTTTTCGACTAACCAGAAACATCATTGACGGGATGGGCCCCACTGGCACAGAAGGAGTTTTCTCCAAATCTGCAGAAGCCACACTTGCAGTATTACGAAAAAATTCGGACACAGTTTTGACAATTCTGTCTGCCATTGTCTCAGACACATTGGACCGATGGAGCGCATCGTCATCTAATAACTCAAGTGATGGTGGAAATGAAGCCGCAGAAAGAGCCATGTCAAAAGTTTATGATAAATTGCAAGGGTACGAAGATGGTACTAGTGGCATGCACACAGTAGCTGGACAGGTGAAATATCTAATCAATGAGGCAAGGGATCCAAACAATTTGTGCAATTTGTATGTTGGATGGCAGCCATGGATTTAACGTCCATAAACATATAACGAACACCTTCTAAGAATATGAGAATCTTTCACTTCAAAATTTTGTGACATAACCATGCCTCGGGAATGAACATGGACCGAACTAAAAATGAGCTTGGTACATTTTGTTTTTACCAGCATAAATTTCTTCGGAGGCGTTATTAGTGACAATAATGAATTGTTTGACAAGCTGCTTGGCCCCATGTCAAATTGCTACACTCTTTAATGACCCCCTCACAAAAATCTTAACAAATTGCTTTCATTCAT